>OX336389.2:566366698-566610909 GCA_946902985.2 Meconema thalassinum
GATTTCCCAGAAAACAAATGCAAAACCAAAAACACAAAACACGAAGTAAAATGCTAAATTCAAACACAAAAGCAAAAGCAGAATAAAAAAGAAACACAAACCAAAAAGCAAAATTCAAAAACAGCAAAAGCAGAAAACAAACACAAAACCAAAACAAAAAAGACGAAGCAGAAAGCAAAAGCTGAACAAAAAAAAAACAGAAGCAAAATCAGAAAACAAGAAACATAAAGCAAAATTCATAAAAGCAAAAGCAGAAAACAAAACAAAAACAAAAAAGACAAGCAAAAAGCAAAATTCAAAAACAAAAGCAAAAGCAGAAAACAAAAAACAAATAACATAAAGCAAAATTCAAAAAAGCAAAAGCAGAGCACAAACACAAAACCAAGAAAGAAAAGCAATAAGTCAAATTCAAAAGCAAAAGCACAAAGCAAACACAAAAACACCAACCAAAAGTAGAAAACAACAAACACACAAGATACGTGAGGCAGAGTCCAGAGAAACGTTTCTCATGAAAATGATCCTTATTCACAAGTTGATTAAACGAGTTTTGTAACTTGACGACTCATTTGCATTTGACTGTTGGCACGGGCTAGAGTAAAATGTGGCTTTTCACCGATGTCTCAGTCTTACACATGGCTGTGATTATATGGAAGCTACTGAGGTATGGGTGGAGCTTAGTAATGAAATTCGGGGCAGTCAGTGTCTGTGGATGCTGTGAAGGGTTCTAATCATAGGGTTAGTACTGCTGTTCTGACTCAGTGAGGAAAGTAATGGCAAACTACCTCACCCCCCATCTTGTCTAGTACGCCTCACTATAGCGCTGCCTTGAGTTTTTGTGGGTATCTACCCACATAACCTACCGGCGGTACTTTTTGAGGATCCAACCAGCCTTCGGGCTGACTACCTAACAGACAGACGTCAGGACTTGGAACATCGTACAGAACATTATTTAACTCTCGAAACCAATATACTGTATTTTAATTTCAACAACGAAATTAAATGTTTCATGCATTTTAAATACACGTCGGAGAGCGAAACTTAATGCCGTTTGGGAATTTTATTTCGCGCCGGGAGTGAAATTATAAGTCTGGAACTAAATAAATTTCGCGCCGGGAGCGAAATTATAAGTCTGGAACGAAATTAATATCGCGCCTGGAGCGAAATTAAAAGTGTGGAACGAAATTAATTTCGCACCGGGAGCGAAATTATAAGTCTGGAACGAAATTAATATCGCGCCTGGAGCGAAATTAAAAGTGTGGAACGAAATTAATTTCGCGCCGGGAGCGAAATTAAAAGTGTGGAACGAAATTAATTTCGCGCCGGGAGCGAAATTAAAAGTGTGGAACAAAATTAATTTCGCGCCAGGAGCGAAATTATAAGTCTGGAACTAAATTAATTTCGCGCCGGGAGCGAAATTAAAAGTCTGGAACGAAATTAATTTCGCTTCGAATTAAGTTTCGCTTTGATTTAATTACGCGCTGACAATCATTATCATTTCGCTCCCGAATATCGCGCTTACGGCGAAATTAAATTATTTTTGTCCCCACAGCCATGAATTTAATTTCGCATGCCAGCCCTGCTTTAAACTACCGCGGCTTTTAGAGACACCGGGGTGCAGGAATTTTGCCCCATAGGGTATCTTTACCGTGCCAGCAAATCTACTGACATGGCTCCCTCACATTTAAGCACCCTCAAATGCCAACTGACTGCGCCAGGATTCGATCCCGCTATCTAGAGATCAGCAGTCGAGAACCTTACTGCTGAGCCACGCAGCCAGTCCCTTTTAATTGAAGATGCGTCTGCGGTCAGCAATAGTAGAAGTTCATCACATGGTGAAAAAAAAAAAAAGAAAACAACAACAATGAACAGTGTTTAAAGCGGTAAATAAAATTCACATGACGTGTTATGAAAATTAAATAAATATATAATAGATATTTAATATCAAATGAATTGTTTCAGGTAATATATCGTCTCGTGTGCAAAAAGATGTTATGATTACCAAGAGCTTGCTCTGCTCTTGGCCGTTTGGCGATATTTCATTGTCCCCGCGGTAGAGCACGAAGAAATATTGCGATGTTACATGATTGTTACCGAATAATGTCTTCGCAGTCAACTACGGCGAAATATCAAGATTTTACACGATCGGCGCTGCTCTCTGCCATTTCACGAGATTCCCGTAGTCTTCACGGTAGAACACGGAGAAACATCGCGATTTACACAATCTGTGTTACTTTTAGTAGTTTGTCGAGATTCCCATTGTCCTTGTGGTCGGGCACGGGAAAATATAGTTTATTACGCAATTGGATTTTTATTTATCCATTTGATCAATTACATGTATACAATACATTTTTATATAAGACACGTACATCTATAAAATAAAAGAACTTACAGGTGTATATTACAAATACAATAACTATTGCTGTCCATTTGACAAGAATGCAGTTATCCTCAGCATGGAATGCGAAGAAATATCGCGATGTTCCCCTCGCGGTTGGACACTGAGAACGCGATATTATACAATCGGCGCCGCACCCGGCCGTTCAACGATTGTCTGCCTGTCGATCTGTCCAAGCAGAATGGCGGAGACTTGTTCGAGGTTATGGACGAGCAGTTATGGACATGTTGTATGGTCGGTGCCGCTCGAAGTGGGGTGTCGTGATTCCCGCTGTCCCTATGCTGTGGTTGGGAGTTCGCGGTGGATCGCGAGGAGAAATGAATATCGCGAATGCTACGTAGTCAATGACGTTTTTAAATGGGCTGATGTACTGTATACGGTAATACGAAAAGTAGCGAGTAGGTTTCGAGAAGGCGCCCAATCACCCGCAGCCCTAAGTTAACGATTCGGCACGGGTTTTATTATTTTACGCAACCGGCGTCGATCTCGGTCCGTTTGACGAGATTCCCGGAGGCAAGTCGTACGGTCAGCAGGCCCCCGTCTTGAGGATGTGATTTTGGAGGATTGTAATGATATGAATAAATAGTGAGAGAGAAGCACCACTGTTTGGGTGACTAAATGAATATTTTACCATACATTGAGGGAACAAATGTAATGTTTTGGAAATTAACCACACAGCTGAGGCACAAAAAGTAATGGTTTAAATAATGAAAACAAAAATTAATAATTTGATTAATAATAACAATAATAATACATAATTTAATATATCCAGGAGGGCACCGGTTCCAAGCTAAGAGCTTGAGAACAAAATTGAATATTAATAGGCAGAACACGGAGAACTCTCACTCTTGGGCCAGAGATGAATTCTTCATCAACCAGGATTCATTTGTTAGTGGGCAGCATTTCTTATATTGCAATCTAACTACAAAGAAAGAATCCAATAGCAAGAAATAAATGTATTAAAAAAATTGGCAGGAAGAGGTTAGGCTACTTTAGTTTAAAAACTGGAAGAACATAAGAATTTACGAATTTAAGGGGAAAAAAGGCGTACGTTAATAAACAAGTAGTTCCGTGAAGAACTGTACAGCCTATTTTCATATATCCTACTCATGTTAATTGCCTATATCAACACACAAAATTTCAGTTTGATTGTTGTAATAGATTCCTAGATATTGAGAACTGTCTAAATATTTCAGATGGTTGCCATGCTGGACTTTTATTTATGTACTATTACATGAAGATTATTGTGTATGTGTGGTACTCAAACTACAATCGCATGATTAGGACACAAGAAATAAAAACGAGATTTTAAAATTTCGCACAGCTGCCATCTTGTGGTTATGAAAACAATTGAAATAAATTAGATGCCAGTGGATTAACATTTGTATAAGCATTTACCGAACGAAGTTTCACTGTACTCGGATGGTTAAATCGCGAGAAACGTCCATTTAAATATTTATAGTTCGCGTCGCTGCCATGTTGGATTTGTGCCTATAGGTGAACTTATGTTCATAGCCTCTATGAAGATAAAGAAAATCAGTTTGATTGCTGTAAAAGATTCGTAGATACTGAGAACCATCTAAATATTTCGGATGGTCGCCATTTTGGATTGTTATATGCATAGACCATAGAGATATTTACCATTAACGGAAAATTAATGTGTAGCTTCATTTTTCAAACTTTCACTTCAATCGCATGATTACGACACAAGAAACAAAAATTTATTTTAAAATTTTGCACAGCCGCCTTCTTGAAGTCATGTAAACAATGGAACTAAATTAGATGCCAATGCATTACAATATGTATAGTCATTTACTGTACAACATTTCACTGCACTCAGATGGTTAAATCCTTAAAATATTTCAACTTTGCTTGGCCGCCATGTTCGTTTTGTACTTTACAGGTTCCTGAAAGTTACATAGATAAACTTGTAGTAGTGCCCTTTATCACCGTACAAAATTTCAGTAATAGTTCAGTAAGAGTTTCTGAGAAATAGAATGCCAATGAAATATTTCGCACAGCCACCATCTTGAGTTTATGTAAACAATTGAACTAAATTAGATGCCAGTGCATTACAATGTGTATAAACATTTGCTGTACCAAGTTTCATTACATTTTAATGGTTAAATCACGAGAAAAGTCTATTTAAAAGTCTCAACTTTGCTTGGCCGCCATGTTGGTTTCGTAGTTACCAGGTATTTGAAAGTCTCATAGGTGAACTTCTAATGCCCTTTATCACTGTACAAAATTTCAGGTTGATATCGGTAATAGTTTCGGAAATATTGAATGCCGGTGAAATATTTTGCACAGCCACCATGTTGGATTAGTGATACGTAATAAAATTTGGAGAGCACGGTCGGGGTTGGCCGAAAAGGTGCTATGACCTTACCGAATTTCATTGAAATCGTTCCAGCCGTTTAGTAGTTATTTGGGGGGAGGGAGGGACACAAACACACGGCCAAAAGGTGATCTCTTAAGCCTATTTTATCATAAAATGAAAATAGGTTAAAAAGCTAGACAATCGACAGAAGAAACGTGTGCTATTTCAAGTTGTGAGCTCACCGAACACAACAGAATTGCTGACTTAAGTAATTTTAAGTTGACAGGGACATTTTGACTTAACTGCTTACTGCCGTAGTTTCTCGTTGACAGATCAAAAGTTGAGTGCCAGGTGACAGTTGAGAGTCCCACCACCTTTCGGTGTTAGTATACAATATGCCACACCAACTTCCACCTCTGATTAAGATATGTGAATTCATATTAATATATATACATTATACTCTCGATTAACTGGGCTAATGACTGGGGTGAATGGCACGGATAATCGGAAAATATGGATAATCCAAATGCATGCGTTTATTGCAAGAAAAATGCCTTCTATTAATTTTTTAAATACAGTACCATATAAAGTAGGCTATAAATATAACTCACCCACATTAATGTGCTCTGAAGAAGTCTGTAATGGTACTCTGCTTTTGGTTGTTCAACTGCTTCCTTACCTCGAGACGTAACTATTGGCTAATTACTATCTAATTTGTGAATCATATTTAATGTTTGTTCGATTGTTAGCACTACTCGTTTACGTTTCACACCAGACATTGTTCACACCACAACGTACCGTATCTTACTGTATGACAATTTGTTAACAGCTGTTGACCATTTACGTGGATCCCTCAATGGAATGCAGGCAGCACTTGCCTTCCAGCAACCTTGAAATAAACCTACCCCCCTCTACCCTACCCACCTTCTTACAGAACTTACACTTTGCTATTACAAAACTAGACTGTGGACAAAGCAAGAAGTTGTCGACCTGTCAAAAAGTACCGTACTAAAAATAACATAACCCCACCGGGACTACAATGCAAAAATATGTACGAAAAATACATTCAAACTTATCCAGTTTACAGTACAGTATCAATTACAGAGCAATTTTTGTACTTTATGCTATATTCTCAATTATTATTAATTAGGCGAAAACGTGCAGGTTAATCCGCAAACCGGATAATCGAGAGTATACTGCATAGAAATAATTATTTATATATAAATTAATAAATTCCTATATAAATATACATATCAAATAAGCAAAACCCTTACATTACGACTTAAATGATACCATTTGGGAATATTACGGGATGAACGTTCGAAGAAGGTATCGAATGAGTGCATTAATTAAATTAAATGTTAATGAGCCATGTAAATTTACTGGCAAAATTCTACCACCACAGTGCCTCTAAATGTTACAGTAGTTAAAAGGGACATAACACCAATAATAACACTATTATTTATTAATATACATACATTTTTATTTCAGACTGTTTAGCCTCTCAACTTACAGTCTAGTCTGCATGCCTTTTATTGCGAACAAGTCGCCTTCATGATCCCCTATTAGAAGTTAGCACTGTGTCGTCCTCTGCTTCAACACTTCTCACTTAGAAATCGTTCAACACTGAATCTAACCATCGCCTCCGAGGTCTACCTCTGCTTCTCTTACCCTCTACAGCTGAAGTCATTAACATCTTAGGTAATCTCTCCTCTCTCATTCTCTTCACATGACCCCACCATCTGAGTCGGCTCACACGAAAAACTTCATCAAACATGTTCATTTCTAACTTAGCCTTTGTCTCTTTATTACGAGTACCTTCTTGCCGTTACCCTCATCTATTTGCCCCAGAAATCATTCATGCTATCCTTATATCAGTTCCTCTAGCTTATGTATCAGATATCCCGAATCTATCCCGCTCTCACTTCCATACAGCAAGGATGTAGGGAGAGTTTCGTCGCTACATTAACTTCCTTCTTACAGAATACTGTAGAACAAAAGTGAGAACTCACTGCATTGGCTTTTCCACACCTCGACTATTTCCTACTCCATACTACCATCCTTAGAGAATACACAGCCTAAGTACTTAAAATGTTCCACCTGCTCCAATTTAGTTTCTCCTACCAGGCATTCTATATTCTTGCATTTCTTCCCAACCTACATAACCTTCGTCTTTGAATTACTGATTTTCATACCATGCTCCCAACATTTCTATTCAAGTTTAAACACGTTGGCTTGCAAGCTTTCGAAAGAGTCCGCATTATAACCAGGAAATCAGCATAGACCAGGCTACTTACCTGGTTTCCACCTTATTAAATCCAACCAAGGGTTTATGCCCTTCAGCAAATGGCCCATATAAAAATAAACAGTAGTGGTGTGAGTTTACAGCCTTGCCTCACTACTGTACTAACGTTGAACCAAGAACTCACTCTACCATCAACTCTCAATGCAGCCAGATTATCAACATAAATACTTTTGATTGCCTGTAGCAACCTTCCCTCGATATCATAATCCCTCAGGATGCTCAGAATCTTCTCCCTGGGTACTCTATTGTATGCCTTCTCTAGATCTATTCCTCTCGTAGCATTTCTCAATAACTTGGCGCAAACTAAAAATGTCATCTTGACATCCTCGTTGTGGTCTAAAGCCACACTGGTTTTCAATCATCTTACTCTCGGCCAATGATGGAACTCTCCTTTCTACAATGTCCGAGTTCAGCTTTCCTGGGACACTTGTCAAAGAAATCCCTCTATAATTACTGCAATCCTTTGTTTTACCTTGCTCATAATTGGGGCAATTACTGCTTTTCCCAAAACCCATGCCAATTCAATTACTCTATGCAATCATTCCAGCCCTGCTTTCCCACTATACTTTACCATTTCTGGCCGAATTCCATCTACCCCTATGTGACGTAGTTTATTTTCTACCCTCTCTACTCCCTCAACCGTCATCCTGTTACCATCCCCCATTCTCCTTCTACATAATCTCAAAATCTGCCACATTGTTCGATAAGTCCTCATTAACATTTAGCAAGTTTTAGAAGTATTCCTGCCATCTTCCCAGTGCTTCCTTGGTAGCTTATCTACAATGACTTTCCCTGAATCATCCAGAACCCTGTTCATTTCACTTTCTCCTCCTTTTCTAAGAAAGGTTTCCCTGCTGCTTGACCCAACCATTCAAATGTATCTCCTAATTCCTCCCATGATTTCCTTTTGGACTCTACTATTATTTGTTTGCTCTTGCTTTTGTTCCTTTCCACTACATACAGCTCTCTGTGTGCCAAATTCCTTGTTTGGAGCCATCTTTTGAAAGTCTTCTTTCCATTTTTACAAGCAGACTTTACTATATCATTCCACCAGGATGTGCACTTTAACCTGTCTTTACACACTGTAGTCAAAAGACATGCCTTTGCTACTTCTAGTACTGCATCCCTGTATCCTGGCCACTTAATTTCAATATCCTGCAACTCTTTACCATCTACTTTTAGGAATTTCTCATGCATCATTTCTATGTATTTCTGCTAAGTTCCTTATCCTGGAGATTTTCAACCGTAATCTGCCTGCAAACAGCACTCACTTTCTGCACTTTAGGTCTAAATATGCTTAATTCACAGCAGATCAGGTTGTGGTCTGCTTCATCAAAAAAGCTCCTGAATATCCTACAATTCCTTATCAATTTACTAAATTCAAAATCAGTAATGATAGCTAGTCTGTTATTGATCTGGTTCCTCAACCCTCACATGTGTATCTGTGAATCTCCTTATGCTTCAAGAACCCTATGCTAGCAAAGAAGTCCAGTAAGCATTTCTCATTGGTGGTTGCTTCCCTATCCTTACCCCACTTACCCATTATCTTTCCATACACCTCAGTTTTATTTTCTATCCTAGCATTGAAATCTCCCAACATTACTCCACTATCCTTATTGTTAACTCTCACTACCACATCACTCAGTGCCTCAGAAAATCTGTCTACTTCGTCCTGATCCACCCAGGATTCACATTGGAACATACACTGAAACAATCCTGACTCGATTTCCGGACATTTCTAAATCTATCTGCATTAATCGTTCATTTGCACACCTCAGAGAAACACTCTAATGTTTTGTTGACATACAGCCCTACTCCCCACTTTGCCATGCCTCTATTTACACCTAACAGGTAAACCTTGTAATCACCTACTTCCTCCAATCCATCCCTCTTATCTGAACTTCAATAATCCCTAGGATACCCCGGAGAAGTATAGATCTAGATACATTACACTACAAAATTCCCCTAGACTCAAAATGGCGGCATCCATGACGTCGTGGAATACACTGAAGATTTAAAAGATGCATACATGTGTAATTCTGTGTGTTAATAAGGCTTTACATACATGTACCTACTAACCTTGCTCGTAGTAAGCTACAAGCAGTAATCTTCATCCAGATAGTAATCTAACCTAGTAGCAGCCAATGGTTTCGTCCAGACAGTCATCTAACCAAGTAGTGACCAATGGCTTTGTCTCCCCATGGCTTTAGAAGAGTACAGTGCAACTTTTCAATTAAATTGAACAACTAAAAGTAATGTATGAACACTCGTAACTTGAACACATGTCAATACATCGACATCTAATGACGCACTGTTAGAAACCACACACAGTTCACAAAATGGCAGCAATTAAAGCCAAAGCATCAAACAAACATCAATGTGTGCACGTCATCCACTACACTAAAACTTTCCCTAGACACATATGTATCGCAATCTATACTTGAACCGAATATCCCCAATCTTATGATGATGATGATAATTGTTGTTTAAAGGGCCTAACATCTGGGTTATCGGCCCCCATCTCATCCTACTTGCTGACTAAGCGAGTTCTACTTTCTTCCTTCCATAACCAACCTCGATATTAATTGCACCCCATCGAATACCAGTTAGATTGCCTGTTTGTTTCCAAGGAGTCCCTGATCTGTCAGATGGGTGTGGGACTCCATCACTCCCATAGATCCGAGGCTTGCTCATGACATTTTTAGCAGGTTTAGCAAGTACAAGGGAAGCAGATGGCTAGCCTTACTTACTCAGGGCCCCGTGAGTTTCACCTCAGGGAACAAACAAATGAGTTGGGTAGTCCCAGCCGCCTCAGCCCAAGGAGGGCCATGACTCTGAATATGTCCATGATGTCCGATCCTATTCCATAGTAACTGGTATCCCGACTGTCAGGACCACTTACTAGGCAACTCAGCCATTGCCTATGGTTCACAAACTGGGAAGAGACTACACCATGAACCATAATTATTATAAATAAATGAAGGGCCCACAGGAAGGAGGAGGAATGTCAAATAATGAAAAATGTTCAGGAAACAAGTTTTAAAGTTTCATTACTTATATGTACGCTTCAACTCGAAACGTCATTTTCTCACGAACCTCATTGTTCTTAGCCAGACACAATTGTGCCTTCAATACGTCGCAAAGACGCCTACCAGATCGCGCTATCTCGATTTTACATATTGAGTAAGATTCCCCCCTCTTCCCGTGGACCCTTCAAATGTTAACATTAAATGGGATTATTCAAATGTTTATCTTTGAACATGCAATGATGTTAATCGTGAATGCAACATTCTAGCAGAAAAACCAATGTCACAAGGTGAGAAGACAATGCTTAAAAGAACAAGGATGGATTTCCAAAGTCCCCTACCTTAAACACAGCAGGAGAAATGGTACTGCTGCGCCACACAACCATCCAAGAAGAAATGCAGTATACTTTTTTAACAAAAAAAAAGTAAAAGTACAGGCTATACTAAAATCAAGTCATAGCCCGAGAGCAATAATAGCATGTCAAAATAAATAATGATTGGCTATACATAAAAATAAGCATGTGGTGGGAATTGAAGTTTAAGCTACTAAACATCTAGGCCATCTACAAATAAAAAGAGATATGCAGTACAAGCCGACAAAGCTTGTGCAGCTTGATGATTCACAGGCCTATTAAAAACTAGCTAATAATAATGACCAATGGAAAGTACCATATTTAATTAGGCCTAACTGCTAATAACATAAACTACAGTAATAATACATGGGTTGATTTTTTAGTTTTGGCACCTTAGTTATAACTGGATTAATAACTCACTTAGATGGTTCCAAGTTTCACAGGCCCTCGAAGTAGTCCCCACCGTTGCGTACAACGTGTTCCCAGCGATGCGGAAGTCGTTGGATCCCGTTGGCACTGCCCAATCTATTGATGGTACGAAGAGAGCGCTCGGCAGCCTGCGTAACGTCTTCAGTGGTACGGAAGCGCTCCCCGCGCATTGTCATCTTCATCTTTGGGATGAGATCATAGTCGCAGGGACTGATGTCAGGAGAATATGGGGGGTGATAGAGGACCTCCCATCCCCAGGGATCCAACAATGCCGACACAACGCCTGCTGTGTGTGCCCTAGCATTGTCATGCAGAACGATGGGCGGTGTAACCATGTGGTGGCGCTGTTTGCTTCTCAGAGCTCCTCGGAGATGGGCTTGCAGAAACGGACAATAGTACGCTCCATTAACGGTTTGCCCTTGGGGAACAGTATGGTGAATGATCACACCATCCCAATCATAGGCAAGAATCAGCATTACCTTCACATTGGTGGGGGTTGACCAAACTGTTTGTTTCCGTGGTGATCCGTAGTGCCGCCACTCGTTCGATTGGCGTTTTAACTGTGGCTAATAAGATCTGGCCCACGTCTCGTCAATGGTTATGATACGCCGTAAGAAGGCCTCTCCTTCGCGCTCGTAACGCTGCAAGTGCATACAACAAGCGTCATATCGCAGCCATTTGTGCATGTCGGTTAAGTCATGCGGAATCCATTTGGACGCAATCTTCGTCATTTTCAGTAAGTCCTTCAGGATGTGGAGGACAGTTGAATGCGCCAGTCCGGTATCTTGCTCTAATTGACGAATCGTTAAGTTCCGATCCACCTCTACTAACGCGGACACTATCTGTACATCGTCATCACTTACTGGTGGGTGACCAGATCGAGGCATGTGCTCCACACGTTCGCGCCCATCTCGAAAGGCTGCAACCCATCTTGCTACCGTTCTGAACGGTAACGCAGCTACACCGCACGCTTCCTGCAATCCTCAGTGACACTGTTTAGCACTGCGACCCCTAGCACACTGAATTTTTATCCATGTTCTCTGCTCCTGCTTGGAAAACATGGCGACTGTCTTTCGCGAGCGCTGGTCTCACACTACTCATCTAACAGGTGCGACTGCGCACGAGCGGTGGTTCGGACGGGCGAGGTCATGTGCTCTGAGGGAGGGGATGCAGGGCAGCAACCGTCGGTAAAAGTGGCAGCGCCCAATATTGTTGCAACTTGGCACTGAAGCATTGGTGCCAAAATTAAAAAACCAACCCATGTACATTTAATAGTAAATGTGAAATCCATGTACGACTTCATTCACTATTTTACAACTATTATACAAACCTGGTAGCTAAAACTCGTTTTCTGATGGGACCTAACTAATGGTAAGTTAAGGGTGTGATACAAATGATGGTCAGCCCTACACTGCGATGTTACAGCATTCCTGTCACTTATCAACGTGATAGTCACTCGTCGGTTTTTGCTCCGCCCCAAACCTATATGCGCTCCCACAGCTCATCGCTCCTGCTGGACAAGACTGATCTAGTTTCATTCAAGCAACAATTACTATCAAGTTGGACCTAGTGCAGGAAATAGCAAACACTTTTAATGACTATTTTCTGGAAATTCCACAAAAATTATTAAATAAATCACAGGCAAATACACTAAATACTAATAATAAAATAAATATATGCAGTGATTATTTGTTTATAAATCATGTCACAAGTGATGAGGTAAGAATGGTTATAAAAGAGCTAAAATGTACATTCTGTGCTGGCATTGATGGCATCCCTGATGCAATTTTAAAGAAATGTGCAGAAAATATAATAAATCCACTTACTCACTTAATAAACAGTTCATTTCTCTCAGGAACTTACCCGGATATTTTGAAGTTATCAAAAGTAATTCCAGTGCACAAAAAAAGGTTCAAAAGATGAATTAGATAACTATCGTCCTATTACCTTACCAACTGGTATTGCCGAAATTGTGGAAAAAGTCATGTATAAGAGACTGATAAGTTTTATACTTACTTACTCCATGGCGCTACAACCCGGGGTGGGTTTTGGCCTCTTGGACAACTGCTCTCCATGTTGGTCCATCCATCGCCTTGCTCCTCCATCCTCTCACTCCCATTGCGACGAGGTCTGTAGTCACACCATCCAACCATCTCTTCTTAGGACGTCCTTTCCTCCTCCTGGAGAATAGCCTCCCTTTCAACATTCTCTTGGGCATCAGGCTATCCGGCAACCTCTCTATATGTCCCAACCATTGGATTCTCTGTGCCTTTATAAACTTTACGATATCTTGTTTTCCAATCAATTCGTTTAGTTGATGGTTATATCGTATTCTCCATCCATCTTCCTCTCTAACAGGGCCATATATTCTTTGCAGTATTTTCCTTTCAAAACACTTCACAGTATTCTCATCATCCATAGTTAATGTCCAAGCTTCAGAGCCATAGGTCACTACTGGTCTTATCATTGTCTTATATATCTTCATTTTGGTTGTTCGCGATATAAGTTGATTCCTGAGCATCTTGATGTTTGCATAGTATGCTCTGTTTCCAGCCTGTAATCGATCTTTAATACAGTTTGTCATATCACACTGGTTGTTAATAAGTACTCCTAGATACTTAAATTGTGTCACACCCTCAAATGTCTTATCGCCTATTTTAATATCATGCGGGGCTCTTCTTGTGTTAGATGTGGACATTCCCATGCTCTTAGTTTTACTCTCATTCACTAATAACCCAATATTTGTAGCCTCTTTCTCTAATTCTAAATATACTCTTTTCAGTGTACGCTTCTCTCTTGCTATGATCACTGCATCATCTGCATAAGCACAGATCTGACTTGATTCGTTAAAAATAGTGTCTCTCTGGTCCACTTTACTGATTGCTTTATGTAGTGCAAGGTTAAGAGTACTGCAGACAATCCATCTCCTTGTTTTACACCCATATTAATTGTAAAGGGTTTACTCAGCTTATTTCCATTTTTCACTCGTGCCCATGTGTTATCTAGTGTCATCCTTATCAGCCGGATTATCTTTCCAGGTATCCTCATTTCTCCTAGTAATTCATATAGTCTTTCTCTACATACACTATCGAAAGCTTGTTTAAAATCTATAAAGAGCATGGGGAGGTCAATATCATGTTCATAAAACTTTTCCATCATCTGCCTAATTACAAAGATTTGATCCGTTGTACTCCGGTTGGGTCTAAAACCACACTGATATTCACTCAGAATTTCTTCTGAAAATATCTTCATTCTTTCTTTCAGGATACCTGATAGGATCTTGTAAACAACATTCAATAGAGTAATTCCTCTGTAATTCTCACATGCTAGTTTATCTCCTTTCTTAAATATAGGACATATTATTCCTCCCCTCCATCCATCTGGCATGTTCTCTTCTTCCCATATTCTTTCCAATAGTTTATGTATTCTATCTTCCAATGCCGCTCCTCCATATTTTATCATTTCTGCTACTATACTGTCTTCCCCTGGTGATTTGTTGTTTTTCATTTTCTTCATTACATTTGCCACTTCAAATCTTGTAGGACTCATAATACTTACATTCTCATTCTCTGATTCTGTAGGACTCGTAATACTTGCATTCTCATTCTCTGATTCTGATCTAATTACTTCTTGTCCCTCGTTTTGTTGCATATGTTGTTCAATTTCTGGCTCTACACTTTCACTTAGAAGTTCCTTAAAGTGTTCAGACCATCTATCTAACACTTTGTTCTCATCATTCAGTATCATCCCTTGTCTATCCTTGCATCTTCTTTCCCTAGGTTGGAAACCTTTCCCCATTTTACCAATTGCCGCATAGAATTTTCTTACTTCACTTCCCTGGTTTAATTCTTCTATTTCTATAAATTGTTTCTTTATGTGTTCCTTTTTCTTTCTTCTACATACTTTGTTGGCATTCAACCTCAGTTGCCTATAATGTTCACAGTTGCTTCTTGTTTTTCTCAAGATCATCTTTTCTCTTGCTCTATCCTTCTCTTCTATTGCTTCCCTACACTCTTGATCAAACCATTCATTCCGGGTTTGCTGCCTCTTTCCGATTATTTCTTCTGCAGCCAGTTTAACTACTTCCTCTATTTTCTTACACTCTTCATTGAGATCATCTCTCTCTTTTTCTTCTTCTAATTTCTTTTGTATTTCTCTCTGATATTCCTCCTTAATTCTTTCATCTCCTAGTCTTTCAACGTTTATACTGTTCTTCCAGGTTTCAGATTCTGTTTTCGTTTTAGCCAGCTTTTCTTTAAGTACTGCTTTGACTAGATAGTGATCTGAATCACAATTTGGACCTCTACAACTCCGCACATCTATAATTGACGAAGAGTATCTTGCATTGATTAACACATGGTCTATTTGATTCACGGTTGTAGAATCAGGAGCCTTCCAAGTACCTAGATGTATTCATTTATGTGGGAAACATGTGCTTTTGATCCCCATATTGTTCCTGATGGCAAAATGCCCAAGTAGTGTGCCATTCTGGTTACTAACATCATGTAGTGTATGTTCCCCTGCACATCTCATCAATAGATCCTTCCCAATCTTTGCGTTAAAGTCACCCATTATTATCAACGTATCGTATCTCTGTATCTCACCGCATATCTGTTCCAATTGTTCATAGAACTCTTCCTTCTCATCCTCATCTTTCTCTTCAGTTGGTGCATACACTGACAATATAGATATGTTCCTGAATCTTCCTTTGATGCGCAATTTACAAAATCTTTCATTTATGGCTTCATATTCCATAATACTATTCCTTACTGACTTGGATACCATAAATCCTGTACCATGTTGTCCTGTTCTGCTATTTGGACCACTATACAATAGTGAATATTCCCTTTTATCTATCCTTCCTTAAATTAAATTATCTCTTCTCCTATTTCATTCATCTTTCCTGGTCTCAACATCGTTCTTACATTCCACGTCACAATAAACAAATCTCTTTTCCGTAATCCAGGCCGAGGTTGTCTTCTGTTAAATCCGTCCTTCCGAGGCAATTGTCCTTGTTTCGTAACAGGTTCTTTTTTTATGGTGTGGGGTTGTTAGCCCCACGTCCAACCCCCGACCTGGAGGGCCAGAGTGTCCCGTTTAGTCTGGATCATCACCTTCGACCTGTCCGGCTTGGGTGACCCTACCAGTAGCTAAGCTACCGTCGGCATAGCTCTCAGGATCATTTGACCACGCAAGCTCCACCACCGCGTCAAGGTAAGGATACCATTGGTGGAGTGATAAGTATTATAGTAAAAAATAAAATACTATCAAACTCACAACATGGATTCAGAACAGAAAAATCTACACAGACAGGTCTAGCTAATAATTGGATAGAGTCTTACTTAACAAGGCTTAAACAAATAGTAAGCTTGAGACACAAGGATGATGGAACCAAATTACTTAATGAAATATTGTCCGATGAGGGTATTATTAAATTTGGAGTAACTTATCCCAGGGATCGGTTTTGGGCCCACTTACCAACTGGTATTGCAAACATTGTGGAAAAAATAATGTATAAGATATAACATTGATTCTCTTAAATAAATTGTTTGCGGACGGTACAACACTCGTAATAAAAGGTGAAACTAAACAGGTCTTTCAGCAGTCTGCTGAGTCTGTTACAGAAGAGTTAACCAAATGCTCACAAGATAATTGCCTCATAATAAACTATAATAAAAAAACAGTATCTCTAAATTTCCACACTATACAGAATAGGAATTCAGCGACGCCCAATATAACATTAAATGGTCATCAAATAGAAAATAAATCAAAAACAAAGTTTTAAGGACTATGGATACAACATGACTTGAAATGGAATAAACATATACAATACCTGAATAATAAACTGAACTCTATGTGCTTTGCGTTACGTATTTTGAAAACTTGCACAAGCATGCACACATTAAGAAATACATATTTTGCTAATTTCCATTCATACTTAAGATATGGGGACATATTTTGGGGTATGTCACCAGATGTACTAAGCACGTTTAGGATACAAAAGAGGGTGATTAGAATTATGGCAAATGTAAACACTACAGAATCTTGTTTAAAAATTTAAACATCCTCCCACTGCCCTGCATTCATATCTTTGAAAGTATTATGTTTTTTAAAAAGAATTTAATGAATAAAGAGGTTTTTCTAAAAACAAACAATAATGTCCATATGCATAACACAAGAAAAAATCAAAACATTCATATTTCACACAGTCACGCAAGCATATATCAAAAAGGAACTTTTCACACAGGAGTTAAATTATAACTACCCCAGCATATAAAATTGGCCCCAAAAATAAAAACCTTTGAAAGAATGTTGAAAGCTTATTTGCAGTGCCATTGGTTTTACTCTGTAGTTGAATATCTTAGCATATAGGAGCGATGAAATCTATAATTATATTTTACTTTTCTATTTTAATTGTAATACCTAGCTGTAAGTTATTGTAATTATAGAATTATGTTTTCATATTGTAATAATAGAGTAAAGTGTAAATAGTTGTCCAATAAGATTGTATCTCATAAGATCTATTATTATAATGTTATAAATACAGTAGTTATTGCATTTGTAATATATCCCTGTAAGTTCTTTTATTTTATAGATGTAATTTCTGACGTGTCATCATCATCATCTTTAACTCGAATCTGAGTATAAATCTTCTTCCTTCAGTCCAGTTTGTGGATGTGTTTACGGTGACTAAAGAGTCCAATCCTGGCATGGAACAATCGTCCACACAAGTCACATAGTAATGCTGGAGGAGGACGTGGTTGGGCTGCTCGATGTTTCCTAGCTTGACGCTTGGCCTCTTCATGTGTGCGTCGATCCCTTTCAAACGTTTTTACAGCATCCGAGATGGTACGGCGCCAAGTTGAGCGGTCTTCAGCCAGTATGTCCCAGGTTTGTGAATCAAGACCTGTCAATTTCAGGGTCTGCTTAAATTGGTCCTTGTAGCGCCTCTTAGGACCACCATGAGGTCTGGTGCCATAGCATAACTCACCATATAGCATTTGACGACGTAATCTCACATCATGACCAATCCATCTAAATTGGTGACCTATTATGGATGATTCTATGCTGTTGATTTGAGCCTTTTCAAGAACAGCAATATTGGTAATGCAGTCTTCCCATTTAATCCTCAGGATTGATCAAAGCGCTCAAGCTTCCTAAGATCACGTCGGTGAAGGGTCCACGTTTCACAGCCATACAACAATGTAGAAATGACTACTGCTTTGTACACCATAAGCTTTGTACTCGTGGACAGATTATTCATGAAGATCCGGTGTGCTAATCGTCCATATGCTGCATGGGCTGTGCCAATTCTCTTATCCACATCCTGCTCACAGGTACAGCTCCCAGAAATGGTACTGCCCAGGTAAGAGAAGTGGTCTACCTGTTGTAATGGCAAATTTGAAATGGAGATATTGAACTGAGGAAGAGGTGTGCCTGGTGAAGGTTGTGCCAAGACATTTTCATTGATTTCTTGACATTTATGGTAAGACCAAAGCAATCACATGCACTTTCGTAACAATTAACTGACTCTTGCAGCTCTTCTGGTGTGAGAGTTGGCCAAGCAGCATCATCTGCATACAACATATTAGTAACATTAGTAACCTGAGTTTTCCTCAAGGAGCGGAGACGAGTTAGGTTGAAAAGCCCTCCATCAAAACGATACTTGACATCCACACTGTAGCAGTTTTGCTAGCCCACACTGTTGGGTGATAAATGTAACTGTTTACCTTTGCCTAAGCTATGTTGTTTTAATGGGCGCCAAGACCTCAATGCAATGTTGAAATCTAAATTTGTATTTAACAACGTCTAGCTCTGGCAGAACACCTTCAAGACTCTATTCACTCAGATCGTGGTATGATTTGATCATTAACCCAACAAACAATTGTATCAGGAGAAGGAATTGGTCTATATCTAATGCTACCTACTGAAAGCAAAGATTGCATTGTAAAAGAAATGAATTTATTATATAAAACAAGTATAGCAAAATTAATAATAATAATAAGTACAAAACTTAAATTGGAGCGTTGTGATTTGAATATTACCGATAGAAAATTACGTGAAAACGGAGTCTGATAAATTGATTTTACTCTTATTTCCAAGCTATGAAGTTACTGAAATATGAAATGTAAAACAAAGAAAAATGAGAGATTGCGTATTTCTGCGTCATTTGCGCTTACCACTGGAAATTGCCAAAGCATTTCCCTCGTACTTGATGATGCCGTGAGCTTCCCACAGTCTCCTGGACGTCGTCATCTCCGTCGGAATTTGATGATATTCTGGTAGATTAGAGAATTCTATGGTCCGTACCTCGGACCCAAACACTCGTACAACCGCACTGGTTAAGTTTTGCAAAAGTTAGTCTTCAACTCCACTGAACATCGGAGCGACACGCACTTCCAACCGTACTCCGCAAGTTCTACACAGATAGTCCGTTCCACGGAACATCGGAGCGTCCCCCGCGTATAACCATACTCCGCAAGTATTTCACAGATAGTCCTCGTTTCACGGCGCGTCGAACGATATATGCACCTGTTGGCTCCCCCACCACGGTACCGTCTTCCAGCTTACGTTGTCTCCCCTGATTAGCTGAGCACGCCGCCAGTTCCCCTCCTCTGCCTCATTACACTCGGCGCGCGAGAGGGAGAAGTCGTTTTCCGTTCCAACAATTCGCCTTTTCTAGACCTTGCGACCCAGCCTTGCGTAATACTTCTCGACAGGAATCAGCTTGTATTCGAATTCCCAGTGATTCATGTCTCTCAAATACCCTAACTGACAAAACTCCGTAAAATTCCGTAATCACATAATTTTCTATAATATTGTCGTTCGTAATAATTTGCTTGATAGCGTTTTCTAATACATAGAAAACCTATCTGAATGCTAATAATTTTTATAAAATGCTCCGAAAATACCTTAATAATAATTATAATAAATTAATAATAATAATAAATTACCATGAAAAATTCTCTTGGCTGAACAATTTGCCGCGTAAATAAATATAGAATGGCTTCCTACTGACTTATGCCAGTTGCATAAAACCCCTCGAAAAACACGTTACATATTCGCCTCGGATCATCGGATGATTTACCGTGACGACGGTCCATTATCCGATTATCCCAGACACGTTAATAAACCCCATCCAAAAAACATATTACATAAACGAAATCACCCTAAATTACAGATATATACACTCATATTTTTTCTTCACGCACTTTGCGTCAAAGTTTGTTGTCACTATGGATTGCACTTTGCAACCAGTCCAATGTTTTACATATGGAATAGTGTTCCACGGATATTTCCGCCTCTCAAATTTCTCTATGTTGGAGAAATCGACATAATTAATGTGTGAGCACTATGTATTTATGATGTCATATCACACGCATTGAAGGTGTTCTGATATATTTATATCACCATAGAACTCCCTAATTTCACTGGAGGTCCCCTCCTTATGGTGAAATTTAATCTCACTTATCACTGAGCACACGATCACACTACTGTGGCAGCGCCTCGTGACCATAATACTTAATCTCTCTTTAAAGTAGATGATTAAATTAATATTGACTTCTGAAAAAAAAACAGTAAATGCGCATTACATATAACACCAAATATTTCTGTGCCGTAATCGCCCTGTCTTGTTAAGTTCCCGTAGACCATATTCTACTTAATACTAGTTCTCAACACAGAAATAATACCTTTGTACAAATTACCTGAAATTACACACTTACAAATCTTACATGGCGAGGCCGTAAACAGAAATCACGTGTGCTGATATGTATGAGTTTCATGAAGGACTGTCTCGCCTTCTGATGGCCCATCTTTTGCCTCGTGGACGCCTTAAGCAAAAATACCATGTACAAGCGCTCACCCATCTCTTGGAGGCAAATGGGAATTCACCAGCGCTACCAAATTCTGGCCTTGGTGTATCGAGACATTTTAGTGCTCAAGAGCATCCGACAATCCCGTCATATTTCCCTGTACCTTAAAAACTCTCATTTACTTACATACTACCCCCCTGTGTGACTTCTGATACGCCTGCCTGGAAGACCAACTCCTCCCTCGCACCAAATACCACACTTACTCATTTGATAGGCTGGCTCGCCAGCTAAACACACTCACTTTATGACACATATTTTCGTAGACTATGTATATTATACGTCCCGTATAATCTGTTTCCCTTACTATCCTCCAGCACATATGCTGTTTTTCCAATACGTTTGGAAACTATAAATGTTCCTGCGTCACCTTCTTCCAACCTTGCAAGTGGCTCCCTTAAATGAACGTCATCACGTTGCTCTACCTAGCATATTTCTCAGTGTCTGTAACGATGCCCTGTTGCTACTGTCCACACCTGCTAACCCTACTTTCCTCTGGTGTCACACCTCTACTCGACACTCTATGACCTAAAATGTCACTTCTGACTGACAGAATGATGACTTAGACAGCTTCAAAGTGAACCCTGCCTGATCTAACTTCTGAAAAACTATATCTAAATGGCGTAGATGCTCCTCAAAACTGCGTGAACTAATTACCATATCATCTATGTAAATGGTTACAAACTCTCCTGTGTCATCCCCTAATGCGATGTTTAAAGCCCTAATTAAAGCTGCTGAACTACTCTTTAACCCATAAGGTGTTCTACAAAATTGATAAAGGTTATATTTATGACTAAAAGCTGTAAATGGTCTATCTTCGTACATAAGTGGCACTTGCCAAAAACTGGAACTCAAATCTACACAAGTGAAATACTTCTTCCCCTCAAATGTTTGCATTAATTCTTCTATTGACATAGATTTCAGCTGATCTGAACTAATTCTATTGTTAACCAAACGAGCGTCTAAACAAATACGAACAGTGCCGTCGGTCTTGGGTACCGTTATCAAAGAATTAACATACGGACTGTTAGAGTGCTCAATAATCCCATCTTCAAGCATCTGATTAATTTGTGCCTCAACTGCACTCTGATAAGCGAAAGGTACAGGATATCTATGTCCTGTGAATACTGACCTATCAATAACGTTCAATGAATGGGTATAGCAATTGGCCATACCAATGCGATCCTCAAACACTCTCCTATTACACCATAACACATCATAGAGCCGAACACACTGTTCATCCTCTATATTTCCCTGAAATGCAGCCTCACGTAACGAGTCCTCTAGACTTCCGTTCGTAATCACACTGCCCACAAAACATGGAGAACCCCGCTCTACGGCTGGCGATATCTCATTTAAAGTACAAATCACACCTACAATACTACTTCTCTGAATATGGTCATTGAACGCTACTTCTACTTCAGAATCTCCCCATTTAAATTTCAAACTCCCTACATCATAACATAAGTTACCAGACACTCTACTTAGCCACTCTGAACCCAAGATAACACTGAATACTAAATTTGGAATTACAAGACAAATCTGCTTCTCTACATGATTATTAATTTTAATGTCTACTAAAACTTGCTTAGAAATTACTTTAGACCTCTTCCCAACAGCTGTGATAACAAAAGTGCTTTTAATTGGCATCTCCTCAAAATTTACTCCAGTTCCTTTCATTTTATCATAAAATGCACTACTTATGCAACTCTTCATACAACCACTATCAATTAAAACATCTGTGTACGCCTCGGACACGTTAAATTTAACTATGGGGCTCTTACTAACCACTTCCTGAATAATACCTTCATCATTTAGTTCATGTAATAATTCATTTCTCACATTTAGGTCATAGGGTTCCTGTATAATTGTATGGACAGGGCATGCTACAGACTGAGATTCTGACCTTACTTCGCAGCCTGGTTCGCGTTTAAAGAACCGCTACAGCTGGCCGTAGTACTACTAACTACTAAACTGGTCTGGTTGTTCTGGGCTGTGTTGTCATTGTTTGGCTGTATATTACTACCACTAGGCTGTCCTCTTCCTTGACCCCTATTCTGGTTGTAATTATTGTCATTATAATTTCTCCCTTGATTTCCCCTGAAATCATTGTTTCTCCCTTGATTTCCCCTGTAATCATTGTTCCTCCCTTGATTTCCCCTGAAATCATTGTTCCTCCCTTGATACTGATTACCATAGCCATTTCCTCTGTTCTGATATAGCTGATTATTATTATTTCTATTTTGAGCGTTGGCCCCTTCGCCACCGTTCCCTTGAACTTCTTGATGCCTGGCTTCATTAGGTCTATTATTATTATTACCCTGGTTCCGATTGAAATTGTCCTCATAACCCCCTCTCCCTAGTGCATCAAATGTGCTTAACAAATTTTCTACTTGTGATATAGTCTTTACATTCTGGATACAAGCAGCCTCCTTGATCCTATAGGGAAAGTGCCTAAGTAGCAACCTTACCACATCACTTTCCTCCTTCAAGCCATCCAGATATTTACACACTAATACCTGCCCTAAAAAGTATTCGGTCATGGTGGAGCTTCCTTTAGGGTTATATTTACCACACACTACTCCCTCACGATGCTGCGACTGAATAACCTCATTCCAGAACTTTTCACAGAATTTCATTTTAAAATCATTAATATCAGTAAACTTGTCTCTGTAGACAGCAAACCAATTCCTCGTTTCCCCCACAAACACTTGTTCTAAAATTTCAACTACCTGGCACCACTCAATACTACCATTTTCCAACCTCTCCCCGAATTTATTTTCTATAGTGTTCATGAACTCCATTGGGCACCCCTGTCGATTGCTGAACTTACCCAGTTCTACCTCCCTGTGTGTGCTATTCAAAAACTGGCCTATTCTGACTATTTTCTTGCCTGATCCTAGCTTTTAATTTTAATTCTAATTCTGCAATTTTCTCCTCAGCCTTCCTCTCAATACTGTTTACTGTTAATTTAATGTTTCCTTCTGATTCTTCTACTTTATCATATAGCTTTGCTTGTTTCTCCTCAATCTTGCTAATGCTCTCTCTATTACTCTCTCTTAAATCATTTACTTCTGCAAATATTTGCGAGTGGACTTTCTCAATTCTACCCCCCAGCTGTTCCTTAACCTCTTTAGTTGCTACCTGAATTTTGTCAATTTCTCCCCCCAATTGCTTTTTGACCTGCTGTGTTTCCAGTTGCACTAGTTCTTTTAAATTTTCAGCCTGTGTACTGATTCTAATTTCTAACTCCTCCTGTACTTTTCCTAATTTCTTGTCTACATCTGCAATGATCTCTTTAACCTTCTCTTCCATTACTCCTCTGATTTCTCCTCTAATCTGCTCCATTTTCACACTAATTTCCTTGTTGTTCTTATCTAATTTTGCATTATTCTGTTCTAATTTTGCATTTAAAGCTTCTGTACTTTCTTTATTTTCCCTACTGTTTTGTTCTAATTTAGCGTTGTTTTGTTCCAGTTTAGCATTTAAAGCGTCTGTACTTTCTTTATTTTTCCTACTGTTTTGTTCTAATTTAACGTTGTTTTGTTCCAGTTTAGCATTTAAAGCGTCTGTACTTTCTTTATTTTCCTTACTGTTTTGTTCTAATTTTGCATTTAAGGCATCACTACTAACTTTGTTCTGATACATGAACTCGAGAAGTAAAGTTTTTAATTCTGGTTGGCCGCCTACACTCCCTGTTTCAGTATCGGGATTTACCTCCGCTACCCCGGTACTACCATCACTCGACATACTGCTCGTATCATCACTGTCCAGTTGATGACCACTACGTAACCTCATCTGTCTTTCTTTCTCATCCCCCATAATGATATACACTGATAGAGACAAATAACCCCCAAAATACAGGCACAGAAATATATACCCTTCTCCTTCCACAAATGTTATTAGGTTTTCAGCCCCACGTTGTCGGCGACAAATGTAGCAGATTTGCTAGCCCACACTGTTGGGTGATAAATGTAACTGTTTACCTTTGCCTAAGCTATGTTGTTTTAATGGGCGCCAAGACCTCAATGCAATGTTGAAATCTAAATTTGTATTTAACAACGTCTAGCTCTGGCAGAACACCTTCAAGACTCTATTCACTCAGATCGTGGTATGATTTGATCATTAACCCAACAAACAATTGTATCAGGAGAAGGAATTGGTCTATATCTAATGCTACCTACTGAAAGCAAAGATTGCATTGTAAAAGAAATGAATTTATTATATAAAACAAGTATAGCAAAATTAATAATAATAATAAGTACAAAATTTAAATTGGAGCGTTGTGATTTGAATATTACCGATAGAAAATTACGTGAAAACGGAGTCTGATAAATTGATTTTACTCTTATTTCCAAGCTATGAAGTTACTGAAATATGAAATGTAAAACAAAGAAAAATTAGAGATTGCGTATTTCTGCGTCATTTGCGCTTACCACTGGAAATTGCCAAAGCATTTCCCTCGTACTTGATGATGCCGTGAGCTTCCCACAGTCTCCTGGACGTCGTCATCTCCGTCGGAATTTGATGATATTCTGGTAGATTAGAGAATTCTATGGTCCGTACCTCGGACCCAAACACTCGTACAACCGCACTGGTTAAGTTTTGCAAAAGTTAGTCTTCAACTCCACTGAACATCGGAGCGACATGCACTTCCAACCGTACTCCGCAAGTTCTACACAGATAGTCCGTTCCACGGAACATCGGAGCGTCCCCCGCGTATAACCATACTCCGCAAGTATTTCACAGATAGTCCTCGTTTCACGGCGCGTCGAACGATATATGCACCTGTTGGCTCCCCCACCACGGTACCGTCTTCCAGCTTACGTTGTCTCCCCTGATTGGCTGAGCACGCCGCCAGTTCCCCTCCTCTGCCTCATTACACTCGGCGCGCGAGAGGGAGAAGTCGTTTTCCGTTCCAACAATTCGCCTTTTCTAGACCTTGCGACCCAGCCTTGCGTAATACTTCTCGACAGGAATCAGCTTGTATTCGAATTCCCAGTGAGTCATGTCTCTCAAATACCCTAACTGACAAAACTCCGTAAAATTCCGTAATCACATAATTTTCTATAATATTGTCGTTCGTAATAATTTGCTTGATAGCGTTTTCTAAGACATAGAAAACCTATCTGAATGCTAATAATTTTTATAAAATGCTCCGAAAATACCTTAATAATAATTATAATAAATTAATAATAATAAATTACCATGAAAAATTCTCTTGGCTGAACAATTTGCCGCGTAAATAAATATAGAATGGCTTCCTACTGACTTATGCCAGTTGCATAAAACCCCTCGAAAAACACGTTACAACACCTGGGATGTTTGTGGGTGAATCATAAAGAATTGCAGCCAAGTACAGCACGGAAAGCGTTGGAGCCAGTACACATCCTTGTTTCAGTCCATGGGTAATAGGAAATTCATTGGACATCTTATTCTGATGGCAAACCTGACCTGTCATGCCATCATGGAGAGCCTTGATTAGATCTACAAAACGCGGAGGGCAACCAAACCCCTTCAGCACCGCCCACATGGCTGGTCTTGGAACCGAATCAAATGCCTTTTCCAAGTCATAAAAGACTAAGAAGAGAGGATTCTATTGTTCTCTACAATTTTCTTGTATCTGTCTCACACAGAAAATCAAGTCAATTGTGCTTCTGGAAGCTCTAAATCCGCATTGTGACTCTGGGAGGATCTTCTCAGAGATAACCTTCAGGCGGTTACGTAATGTAGAATTCTTTCAAGAATCTTCCCCACAATTGATAGCAGTTATATACCACGGTAGTTGCCACAACACTGCGATCACCCTTTTTAAGACAGTGATGATAGTGGCATTCTTTAGGTCTCCAGGTACCTTTCTTGATTCCCATATTCTGAGGATGAGGGTGAAAATCCTTGTTTTGAGGGAATGACCTCTGGCTTCAATTAGTTCCAAAGGGATGTTATCTGGGCCAGGTGCCTTTCTGGGTTTGAATTGGGTGAGAGCTGCGCTGAATTCATGATAAGTAGGAGGTACTGCCAACCACAGCTGTTCAGGTTGTTGCGGCACATCACAAAGGAAGTCTTCAGCAGCTGCTGATGGACGATTTAGGAGATTGGAGAAGTGCTCCTTCCAGCGTTCCAAGATCTCTTGACTATCAGTAAAGGTAGTAGAATTATTAGCGCTTTTCAGTGTACCTGATGAGCGAGATGGTCCATATATTTCCTTGAGTACTGCATAGAAGTTCCTCAAGTCTCGAGCATCCGATAGTCGCTGCAGTTCTTGAGCCTTCTGTTGCCACCAAGTATTTTTAATCTGCCTTATCTGCGTCTGACATTTACCCTTGAGTTCCAGTAGTTTATCTCTCTTTGTGTTGGAAGTTGGGCCTTGAAGATGGGCAAGATAGGCATTCCTTTCTGCATTGATGAGAGACAGAATTTCTTCATTGTTGTCATCAAACCAGTCTTGTCTTTTCCGCACTATAAAACCAATGGTTTCCTCAGCTGACTGTGTGATAATCTTCTATAGTGTGGCCCATTCTTGCTGAATGTCATTCGTTACTGGGTTTTCTGATAACTGGGTGACGATCCTGTTTCCAAAATGTTTATAGATGGATTCATCCTCAAGTTTGGATGTATTAAACTTCTTTCTTTGCAAATTTTTGATGTTCCTAGGTGGTTTAGGTCTGATGGATATCCTGAGCTTACATATAAGAAGTTTATGATCTGTCCAACAATCGTCTATATTCCTTGCTGTTCTGGTAAGAGTGTCCTTATCACATTGCCGGGTAATGATATAATCAAGAATGTGCCAATGTTTGGAACGAGGATGCATCCACGTGGTTTTGAAACGGTTAGGTAGCCGGAACTGCGTGTTGGTAATGAAAAGTTCGTGTTCTGCACAAAGACCAAGAAGCAACAGTCCATTGGGATTACATTTTCCAAGTCCCTGTTTGCCCATCACATTATTCCATAGCCTGTGATCTTTCCCAACTCTGGCATTGAAATCACCGAGGAGCAAGAGTTTATCTGCAGATAGTACCTTGGAGATGATTTCACTTAACTTAGCTGATTATAGAATTGAGCCTTTACTTCATCATCAGAATCTAAGGTAGGAGGGCATAGGCAGAGATGAGTGTCATAAAGAAACCTCCTGAGAGTGGTATGAGGAGAGTCATGAGCCTTTCGCTGATTGAAATGGGCGTAAGTTAGTGATAATTTACCAGTTTGGTCTTCACAGCGAAGCCCACTCCATGAATACGACATTCACCCTCCTCCTTTCCTTTCCAGAAGATGGTATATCCTGTTCCAGATTCAGTAATCTTGCCTTCCGAAGACAGCCTAGTTTCACTGAGAGCAGCAATGTCAACGTTGAGTCTTGATAACTCATGGGTTACAAGAGCTGATCTTCTCTCAGGTCTAACGTTATTGTCCATATCAAGCAAAGTTCTGATGTTCCATGATCCAATAATCAATTTGTGATTCTTTACTGTTTTTGAGTTTCGACCGCATGAGGGGTGACCTGCTGAGTGCGGTTGCCCAGCCGGACCAAGATTGTGAACTCCGATGTTTAGCCCACCTTTTCTAGGGCCTTCACCATGTGGGGTGGGCAGCGGTGATCCTAAATAGGCCTGCCCAAACACAGATGCAGAACCGAATTCCTGAGTAGTCACAGAGTCTCCGGAAGACGACCATCACACATCTGCTGCCAACGTGCAGGTCCGAACTAGGGCCTTCCAGTTACACCCATTACCTGCCCCCACCGTTCATATCCTATCGCCGTTGGACTTTGAAAGTAAGTGACGTATGGAAGAAGTGCCACTGGCGTGAATTTGTTTAGGGTGGATCTCAGCTTGTCAGGACGAGACCCACACACTATGATCTCTGAGCCTTATCCTGCGGCTCACAAAGAATGAGACATGCAGGACCGAACACAGAGACTGCAACGAACTGCTGCATACTCAAGTACTACTGAGGTGCACCTTTACAGCCAGTCCGTCTGGCCTGACCTCTTCCGCCTCTATGACCGTGTCTTATATCAAAAATGTATTGTATACATGTAATTGATCAAATGGATAAATTAAAAAATTTAATCTAAAAAAAACATTAAGTTAGATATTCCTAAAAACTAATGTGAATATCTATTCATATGGATTAGTAAAGTTTTCCTATTTTCATTGTGGCTTAATCCATATACAAACATTTAAGTTAGTAGCACTGAATGAGATACAAACGAAAGATAACATTTCTATAGTAGATCTATGTAAATTAGCCAAATACCTTATCAAATGATGAAAAATAAATCAGGAAATGATGTAGTAATAGATATTTACTCTCCCACCGACTATAGCCCACCCACCGTCCGATTCTTAGAACACGACTTATACAGGTAAAAGTCCAGCTGTGTCCACCATTATGCACATAAATTATTATAAAAGACAGTATTGCTAAACCCGCGCTTACGGTACCACTCAATGGTTCTTTGTCAACAGGGCCTCGCTGCTTCATGCGGCCAAGGCGGCACCTCAACTCAACCATTCTAACCTTCGGTTAGTCCAATCCAATGATTCTTGACAATGGTTACAGCCTAACACGTCGAATTCAATGGATTTTGGCAATGGTTACAGCCGAACACCTTGAATCCAATGGTTTCTGACAATGGTTACAGCCTAATGTGTTGTCACCTTCCAGCAGCCAAGGCCGTACCTCAACCTGACAATTCTAGCCTTCATTTTGTCCAATCCAATGGGTTTTGACAATGATTTTAATCTGAGGGCTGCGTTAGCTATATTTACATCCCTGGTTTTTGTCAAGCAGAGTGGGGTTGTCACGCACCAATAATCTTTAATTAGTGTGCTGTATTTTGTATCTCACATGTTGGCAACAATGTGTGCACCTCGGTGTGTACCGTTGAGTGCGTCTTGTTGACAGTTGAAAGAGATTCAAGGGCTGTCAGAACATGGCTGCCGTTGTTAAAAGAGCAATTAAAAAACATATTGTTCTGCTCTCATCAGTTACATTTATTTTAGTTCCATATTTCACCACGAGATGGTATGTATTCTCCTTGTGAACTGGTCTTTTATCTTTGACTAGTTTGAATTCTCTGTGTAATTAACACTGCCGGCTGGATTTCACCCCTCCTGGTTGCTTTAAACTGCCTGCCCATTCGACACTCACAGGCGTACAAGATATATGCATTAATTCACCGCTAGGTGCAGCACCAACGCACTGGGATTGCCGCGGCTTTTTAAAGAGGAAGATACCTGAAACGAAGGATTGTTATGTTTGGAGGCTTAATATCGAGATTGACGGACGTGAAAACATTACACTAAGTTAGTTCTTTTGTTATTCAATCATCTAAAAGTATTCGGACACATACTTACGGGCAAATTTTCAGTATAAAGGAAAGCAAAAATAACTGGTGGTGGAGGAGATTGTTTTTAAGGGGTGAAATGTCTAGCTCATTTTCCCGTAATTATGCAGATGATAATAAAAAATACAACTACTTCTAACTGAGTTAAATCTAACTTATACACTTGGCGAGATGAAAAGAAAAGAATAAGGACAATAAAAGACAGGGAAAAGAAATGCCTCCGGCCCCCGAAAAATGGGATGTTGATTTATTTAGGGGCTTTGCGACATCGTGGTCATGTAGCCCCATGTACTTGGGTGTGAGTTGAATTTGTCTGAAAACCCGCCTTATTGTGATGGCTGTAATATACATTTTTACAGATTTTTTGATAGATTGTTTATTTATTTACTTACAAATTTATTTATTTAACTATTTATTTACGTATTTAATTATTTATTTTCTTGTTTATTTGTTTACTTATTTACTTATTTATTCACCTATATATTTATTTACTCATTTAAGTCACTTGTATTTATTTAACAATTTATTTACTTATTTATTTAATTATTCTTTTATTTACTTATTTATTTATTTGTTTATTTACTTACATATTTATTTACTTATTTACTTACACATTTATTTATTTAATTATGTATGTTCTTATTTATTTGTTTACTTTTTTATTTGCTTATTTATTCACTTTTTAGTTACTTATTTACTTACATATTTATTTAATTATTTATTTACTTACTTATTCTTTTACTTATTTATTTACTTACATATTTATAACAAACGTTTGGTGCTTTTCAGTCGGTCAACACGAATGTACCCAAAAAGAGCTGGGTTATGCCCTAATCCTGAAATAAATTACATGAGATTAATAAATTTAAGTTAATGTAATTTATTTCAGGATTAGGACATAACCCAGCTCTTTTTGGGTACATTCGTGTTGACCGACTGAAAAGCACCAAACTTTTGTTTACTTAGGCAACACTGAAAAATGGCTTCAAACCCCACAATGTTACATATTTATTTACTTATATATTTATTTACTTGCTTATTTACTTACATATTTATTGAGTCACGCATTTACTCACTTAATCATTCATTCATTTATGTATTTTTATTTTTCTATTTATTTGCTTCCTCTTCGTCACCTTCTCTGGAAATTGCACGTAACCACATCCCACGCAGTGAATTGTCCGATGGTATCTCATGAAATGAGATTCCCCGGTATTCTAACTTGCCCTGTTCTGATTTACAAAAGGGCACGTAGCTTTACAGCATTATAAAATTGTTCAGAATAAATTCCAAACAAAACTTCGCCATTAACATCAATACAAAACTTATGTCTGCCACAGTCATTTGGTGTTGCTTCCTAGCGCCTTTATTTGGAAACGAGGTTGTACGCTGAAACCAATGCTGTAATCGTTGAATGGGCAGGCAGTTTAAAGCAGCCAGGAGGGGTGCGATCCAGCCGGCAGTGGTCATTAAACAATGTGCAGCCATCATGTCGTGTAGTGTTGTGTTTGTTTTGCTGTTATTAATATGAATATATATTTTTTGAATTATCTGCCTTCCGTATGATTTATACGCCTATACAGTCCACTAGAAGGTACACCTTCATACCACAACATTTTTTGGTCCATCACGGGCACGGATGGCAGTGATTTCAACAAGCAAGAAGCAACTTTAACAGGTCAGATCAACTCCTTCCTTTGTGTACTTAGACTATTCAGCATTATAATGGATCAAAATCAAATAAGCAAACATATTAGAGAACGTGGAAGCTTAAAGGGTAGAATCACAAGAATTAAAAATTACGTTGAACAACTCAATCAAGAAACCAACATTAATTTGCATGAATTGAGGGTTAGGTATGATGCAATCCTGGGACTTGAATCATAGTATGACATAGTTCAAACAGAACTTGAAATACAAGATATTGATTCAGATCATTCTGCAGATAGGGAAGAAGTGGAAACAACCTTGTATTCACTAAAGGTGAAAATCCAAGGCTTGCTAATTCCTGGTCAAGCCAGTACCAGTAGTCCATTGACTTCAAAGTCCAGTAGTGTAAATGAAGTCGTGAATATAAAACTACCAGCAATTAGACTTCCTACATTCAGTGGGAATTATGAACATTGGATCCCATTTGCTGATAAGTGCAAATTGCTTGTACACAACAATGATAGTTTGGGAACAATTCAAAAGTTTCACTATCTCCTTAGTTCAGTTCAAGGCAGTGCCAAACTATTAATACATTATCTTCAAACTACTGAAGGCAATTACAATGTAGCCTGGGAATTGCTCTGCAGTAGATTTGAAAATAAGAAAGCTATAACTTCAAAGTACATCAGGGAAATCTTGAATATTAGGCCGGTGCAAAATGAATCGGTCAGTGATCATAGGGAATTCTTCAATACATTCAATAGCAACCTACAAGCTCTCAAGGCACTATCATTAGATCATCCCTAAAAAGAAATAATTTTAACACAGCATGTACTTGATCGAATTAATGTAAATACCAGGAAAAGTTGGGAATTAGCGACAAGCCCAACAAAAATTCCTTCTCTTCAACAGTTAATTAAGTTTCTAGAACAACAATGCTTGTCACTTGAAAACATTGAAAACAACATTAATGTTCCAACCAAATCACAAGCTAGTAAACCCAGTAGTCAGGAATAAATCACCAGCCTATTCTCTGTAATGTAATAGGTATTATGTGTGTATATATGATATGTGTAAATTGTAATGTTGGTACTACATCTTATGTTATGTTGGCACGTCTTAGAAATAAATCAGTTGAGTTACAAATGGACAAGAATCAAGGAGTCATTACACTGGCGACGAGTGGAAAACAGATTTAGTAAAAAGAACCTTCAGAGTGCAGTGGTTAAAAAGTGAAAAGGACAAGTAAATAGTGATTATGTGGAAAGTACAGTTAAATTGAGTAAATTAAATACGATAGACCTTGATTTCGAAGGATTTGAAACGGACGAGTGCATTGTTGAAAGCCACGACCAGCTCACGGGAGCACCAGCACTTCAAAATATAATAAAGGAACTTGAGGAGGACATACAAAATATGGCCCAACCACCGCGCCTTATTGGAAACTTGGACGTTTTCAAAACAATGGATGAGAAAATTGAAGACTTTTACAGCAGATTCGAGGACTACTGTTTAATGAATAACCATGCGTTGGGTCCGGACGCACCGGCAACTGAACGAAACGATTCTCCCGCGGATGGATCAAACGCCGTGAGAAAAAAATTGCTTTTTCTTAATCATTTAAATCGCAAATTACGGGCAACTCTAAATCGTTTGTGCAGACCTGTGGAACCCAGAAATCTTACCCTTGTGGACCTTCAGAAAAGATTAAAGGAACATTTTAAGCCTGCCGGTTTGGCGCTCGCTGAGACAGTGCGGTTTCAACGTATGACACAACTGCCATCTCAGACAGTTGCGGAATTTATGCTTAAACTTAATGACGCAGCTCAGACATGTGATTTTGAGAACAATTTGGACTCTCGTCTACGAGATCAGTTCATGTTTGGTCTCACATCAGGCAAAACTAGAGATCGATTATACTGAACCCTTTTATCCTCTGTTGGATAAATGATTCTATGTTTTATTTCTCCAATTAATAAATATTTCAACCAGCATCATGAAAGTAGCCAGACGGAGATGAGGAAATTTCAAGCATTGGTTGGAGACAGCGGGGACATACCTGAAGCAGGTTGACAATAGGCTAAATATTTTAGCTGTGAAAGGAAATAGCATAGCGATGTGTCAGAAGGACAGGTGGGCCGCCTCAAATAGAAGCGACGCGCAGTGAGACATGATGCTGGTATGTTCATTGTGATATTCGCGCCTAGAAGAAATATGATGCAGTAATGTGAGTGGCTGATGAGCAGGCTGGACACTCCTACGACGCCAAGATCTGCTATGAACCGCCAAATTACAGAAAATGTGAGAACCAATGAGAGAAGAATGCCTAGTTAACGCGGCAGGTCTAGCGTGGGCACGCTCGGCTAGCATTCACGCGGGAAATCGCCTAGACAAAATCTCTACGATCGATTCTAGGATTAATGAGCATATTCTTGACCTGTGCAATGTTACGAGTTCAGTGATATTTATTTCATTCCTGTACCACAATTATTTCGAGAAATTTTTACATAAATCCCCCCCGCCCATCGAGACCTAGGGCCAGTTCTTTTATAAGTGGCATGAAGAGCCAAGACATGGACTTCTATTCTGTTCGTCTGAGGACGTAGACTATTATTCCGTGCGTCTACGGGCGTAGTCGTCTTATTACCGTGTTCGTCTGCGGACAGAACGACTTCTATTTTGTGTGTCGTGGACACAGGTTGATTATTGTTTTGTGTGTCTTGGACACAGAAGTTATTGTAAAGTGTTAAATTCAGTGATAGATAGTCACAGTACTATATTGTAGGGGCAGTATCGTCGATAATTCGCCAACGAACTGTGACAGGGAAAGTAGTACCTGAACAGCGAATTTAGTAGTCAGATATCAAGTGTATAATAATCTAATTTTTTGAAGCAGCGCCAGAGATGACACCGACGACTACAGAGGAAGTTTGGAATTCTCAACACTCCGTCCAGATGGCTGAGATGAGATAGAACCATTCAGTTGGGAAATGGCAGCAGACGTTCTTTGACGGGTGACTACAAGAGAGATGAGTACAAAATAATATTCTTTATTATTTGATAAATTAACTTATGGTTTATGGGACATATTTTTGTAAATACATTGCTTGTGTGATTAACGTAGTATACTTAGTTTGGGTCTGACACACTTTTGTATGGAAGCAGCTCGCACGAATGTAGTTAGTGGAAGGTTCTTGTTTTTGTATTGTGTTAACTAACGTAGCTATGTGAACGGCCGTGTTTGCATATGTTACGCAATGCGGTTAAAAACGTCTCTCGGAGATCTGTTGTGTTTCAGAAGTAGGACTGAATTAATGTAAATATACAGTAGATTGGAGGGTAATTAAAATTGTTTAAGATTTATTATTGATCAGATTCAGTGTGACTATTGCCGATTGGAGCAATGTAATTTGTGACGAAGAGTAATCAGCTCTATCGTAGGTTTTAAATATTGTGTTTAATGTTTGTGAGCACCTATTCAGCAGACCTGTGTGAAAAGCGTCATGTCGGTCCCAGATGTGTGTATGTGTGTATTTTTGTGGTATTACAAGCGGGAATTTCAGCTGAGACTGATTTCTGTCAGCTTGGTACCCGGTCCATATTGTATCCTTGCGAGGGCAATTGTGGATATGTGATTATGTCTGACCATATGTTGAGTTGGATGAGATTTTTGTTGCTGTTGATTCCGTGAGGTAACGGAACAGCTGGTCGGCTATTTATATACACTGGACTGGGACACGACAAGTATTTGAGGAAAGGGGGGAGTTGTTTCACAAGGCTGTCTGAACGTGCAAAGCATGGTCATTAGTGAGGAGGGCTCGTTGGCTCCCTAATTACTTAAATTACAGATAAGAACTGATTAATGGTAAAAATTGCTGAAATAAATGGGAGTTGCCTACGAATCACGATAATCTCCGAAGCGTTACCTTAACATGCAGTTTCGTTCATATAAAGTAATCTTAGCCGGTCAGGCTTTTGTTGTTGTTGGTTTATTCCAGGTTTATTTTCATTTCAATGACCCGTGTGTCACGTGTAATGCTGTCTTTCCTTGTGTATTGAGCAATTGGCCTGTTGGTAGCTCATGTTGTTAAGTGCGTCTTCGCGCTAATGAGGATCTCAGAGAGATTCCTGTAAATAATAGATTTGTAGTGTGTGTCAGCATTAGAGTTTTTAAGGGTTTTTATTAATGTCATGCCCATATCCATAAACGTTGATTTACGTGATGATAGTTCGTGAGCACCGTGGCTGTTAACCCGTTGTAAACGAACGGTCATCCAAGTACTCATTTTCTCGTAGTTAGTCATCACGCGCACATAAAACTCAAATGCAAGGTAGTGGAACTAGGATGCACTATTTTATTATAAAGGGGGAGATCCATCTGACTCCTCAAAGTGTTAGATATTCCTGTCAGGGAAAAATTCAGGGAGGATATTTTTTTATTATTGTTTGTTTATTTTCTTTTATGCACAATTAGTTATTAAATCTTGTTATTATCTTACGTCTTGTCTCCTTACTTTCTTAATTACAGTTTTTATCCTATGACCCTTGCCTCAGTAAAGCACGTTGTTTGGCAGACGTAAACACCACACTATGAACTGAGCGCGACCCCTTGATCAAGATTCTTGCATAAAACACTGCTATTCTGAAGGGTTCATAGGGATAAAACTGGCGCGGCCAAGCGTGGGGCCATTTACTGTGGTGTAACGGCGGAGATTACACATGTCAATAGTGGCGTATTTGAGTAAAACTGACATGCCGCAAGTGCAGGCAGATATGACAGTATTTAATCACCGGGAAGTGATATTTTATTAAAAGTAATTGAGGCGAAGTGGATACCGCCAAATGTGTGAAAAATAAATTAAAATCAGGAGTTTGCAAAGTAAAATACGGTTCACGTTTTTGTCTTTTAAATTAAAGTAAAATTAATATGTGATACCGGGCGCCCAATGATAAAATTAAAACTAGATTTGCTTAGAAAGTCAATCTCATGGAAATATTAGGAGGCTGTAGCCTAAAAATGACAATTAATACTTTGTTAATTAGTCAGTGTTAATATCAGATCAGGATGACAATTTAATGACTAAATATGTGCTTGGGTTTAAAATTAAATTGAGTAAAACTAGAACCACTCAGAGATGCAATTGACTAGTGGGAATAAATGTAAAATAAATGAACTGAGTTGGATAAGAAAGTAAATGTGCATTGGATTTTATGTGTGTGTCAAAGGGCATTGCTTTATGCCATTTTCCTTATGTCTCATATAAAGTGTGTAATATGGCAACGGTGGAGCAGATCCAGGAGATCATTGAGAGTGCGGCGAGGAGAACACAGGAATTGTTGGATATTAAACTGTCAGAACAAAGTGAATCGCTAAATACTAAACTGTTAGAGCAAAGTGAATCATTGCGAACACAATTAAACAATAGTAGGCTAGAACAAAGTGAGTCTATAAACAAATTATCTGAACAAAGTGAATCATTGCGGACACAATTAAATAACAGTAGAACTGAACAAAATGAATATCAGGCGGAACAAGCTAGGTTATTAAAGAGTGAAATTAATGACACTATCAATTCGCAGTTAGAGGCGCAAAATATTAAAAACACGAACCAATTAGCTTCGTTAACCGCAGAAATGAAAGATCACACTAATCAACAGATGGTATTACTGGCCCTAGATGTTAGCAAAAATAATGAGAAACAATTAGAGCAGATTAAAAAAATGGAAGATATTTTTGATCAAAAACTTAGCATTCTGGATGAAACGGTGTTGGCTAAATTAGAACAAATTGAAATAGCATGCACGATGAATACAAGCGAGGTCAAAATAGCTCAGGATAAGTTGGAAGGACGATTTAAGGAGATGGAGAAAAGCGGCAGGGTCATTCAACAACAATTATCAGCAGTAGATGAAAACATATCCGGCATAATTAAAGATATGGACCGTCTCGAGATAAAATCAGCGGAACAATGGGAAAGCCTTAAAACGGAGCAAGAGCAATTTAAGAGTACATTAGACGAAAGGCTGAGCCAGATAGAAAGTAATCAGGATGACACAAAAAGCCAGATCGAAGGGCAAGTAAGCACGATTAAAGAACAAATAAGGAAAGATTGGAAGAAAATGAATATTGATTCTAAAGAGGAAAGATCCACCATTCTAAAAACAGTAGGCGAAAATCACACGCGTATTCAAGCTTTGGAGCAAGAGGTGAAAAATAAACTTAAAGAGCAGACGGATATGATCATTAAAGCCGAACTCCGCTCATTAGAACAATCATCTATATTTAGAACGGGAACAATGAAAGACAAGCCGGATAACTCAAATAGTCCAGAGTCCAGCACAGCAGGATGTCAGACTCAGGCAGACAGCCCATTAACAACAAACACGGAAGGATTTCGTAAGAATGTTGATAGGAGCTCGACACCACAAGACGGTCATCAGCCCACACAACTTATTCAAGTAATTCGCTCAAATGACTACAAACCGCAGAAATACACGGAAAATTCAGGGGTGACACCTAAAGCCTTTATCAAAGAGATGGAAGACCATTTCAATGACACTGGGGTACCTGAAGCACGAAGATTAAGGATGATGGAGAGATTTTTATCGGGAAATGTCCTCACATGGTTTTTAAGCTTCAAATATACATTTGGAAACATGTCAGATTTCAACTTAGCGTTTCTGCGCAAATACTGGTCGCCCGCAACACAACAGAGTCTAAGGATGGAGCTTTACTCTAGGAAGTACCAAACCACCCAGCAAACAAAATACTCAGATTTCTTTAACATGCAAATGTTAAAATTTCGTGACCTTGATTACCCATTAAATGAAGCAGATCTGGTGATGACTATAGCGAGACAAATGCCAGTAAACGTACAACAAGTACTAGTCGCAGCGAACGTTAGTACGGCCCTACATGCAGAGCAGATACTACGGCAAATAGATGAGACTACATCTCATAGTCATTATAGAGGAGGAAGGCAGCTGGAGTTAGTCAATACTACAGAGGTCGTAAAACCAAAACAGGCAAACACCAAAACGCAGGGCACTAACACAAGCACTTCCACACCTAGGCGAAACCAGGAAGAAGGAGAAGACAGACCATATCAGCGTAACGAAAATCAGTACAACAATAGGTCATACCAAGGTAACAATAGATACCAACAGAGAGGATATCAGCAATGGCGTGAAAATCGAAGGAATGACAGGCCTTATGGAAGATACGGTGATTACAATGCCAATCAACGATGGAAAGGAAGAAGAGACCAAAATCAAGGAGAGCCACGTAACTATCGAGATGACTGGGATGATAGGCACGCTCAATCGCAAAATTACTTAGAGGAGTTACACGCTAGTCAAGGTGGAGAGATAGGAAGATGGGAAAAGGCCATTGGGAACATGAAGAATCCTGATACACATACTGAGGAAGCTGGAAGTCTACTGAGACAACAGGGATATCAAGGACATGAGCGACAGAAGGATGATGGGAGTCGTAATGGAGCTAAAAAAAATGTTAAATTTGGATAAAGGAGACAGGCTGCAAACACAACAGTCGGAAGTTGAAGATGGATGGATAGTAGCGAACATACAAGAATGGATTGCTTTGCCAGAAGACTGCCTGGAGGAGACGGTGAAACCACGGAACGATGAGATTAGGCAATTACCCATTATTTACGCAAGGATTGGTGGAATTAATATAAGATGTTTATTGGATACGGGGTCACAGATCAGTCTGGTATCGGAGGCCTTGGTTCGAGAGTTGGAACGGAGTCAGAATATTCCTGTAATTCCGGTACCACAGCTCAAAGTGAGGGGTGTTATTCCTGAACGCACCGTCACTTGTAAACGTCAGGCATACTTAGAGCTGAACATATTGGAACACACTTTTGGGCAAACATTCATTATCATGGCAAAGATGAATTTCAATATAATTCTTGGTGCAAATTTTATTTGTGACTATCAAGCAGTGATAGATTTGCACAAGAATACTGTCAGTTTTAGAGAGTATGATCAGCTGAAAAATGTGGGATTGCATATGGATGAAATCACTACCGGAAGAGATGTAAATTCTTGGGCATTGGAAGCAATATCGGAAGAGACGGAAGAGGAGGTACGAAAGGCAGAAGATAACATCATAGAAGGAGCTGTTGTGGAACTAGATGAGGAGAGTGAATCCCAGGAGATATGGTCTTTATTAACGGAAGGAGATAACAGTGATGCACAATTTGAAGAGTTACTACCGGATGCACTCAGCAGGAACCCAGAGCCTGATAATGAAGAAACAGCGATGGTACAACACTTGGAGTTAACACCGAAGGACCGGGAATTCTTGGAGGAGTTACGTGAGATACAGCGAGAACAGGAAACGGAACCATGGATGATGCTTTTAATTCTATACTTCAGAAAGCAACTACCTACAGGAACACCTGCATTTCGAGAAGCGAAAGCCAAAGAAGGAAGATATGTTTATGTCAACAATTTGCTGCACAAATGGGTAGATAATGACCACACCAAGTTACGCATATTAGTACCTGCATCGTTACAACGAGGATTGACATGGCATACGCACGAAAGTTACGGTCATGTGGGCGTAGATAAGTGCGAAGCGACGATAGGAGAGGCATTTACATGGCCACGTATGAGAACAACTATATGTGACGTCATTACAACTTGTGATCCGTGTCAGAGGACAAAGCCCAATAATTACTTAATGAGGCAGTATCCCAGACCATTGCTACCTCAGAAACCTTGTGAGCTACTGGCACTCGACTGTTTCGGTCCAATCCCGAAGGGAAGGCGAGGTTGCCGTCATTTGCTAGTGTGCATTGATGTATTTTCTAAATTTGTAATACTATGCCCTATTCAGAAAACTACATCGAAGCAAGTACTCAGTCGCATTCGAAATAGAGTTATTCCAATCCTTGGAAAACCAGAGTTTATATTATCAGACCATGGCAGTTATTTCACAAGCGCCGAATTCAAGAAAGGTATGGAAGATATGGGTATAAAACACGTTTTAAGCAGTATCCGACATGCTCAAGCAAATCCAAGTGAAAGAGCAATTAAGTGTGTAACTTCATATTTCAGGATCTTCATTCCGAACGAACACCACAAATGGGTCGATAAGATTAAGGATGTAGAGACATGCATGAATTCTACCAGGCACGAGTCAACAGGACAAATCCCTATGGTCCTACACAAGAACGAGTATCCAGTAAGAACGTGGAAAAGCATCATTAACTGTCCACAAGATCCAATGATAGCACCTGACTTGCGAATTGAGAGGACGAGAGCCTACATGAGAAAACAAGCAGACCGCAGATTACGGCGAGTAAGAAATAAGAGGTTTCACAGGGATCTTGAAATCAACCAGCTCGTTTTGGTGAAACGACCTGCTACATCGGACCCAGAAAAGAAAATCTTCAGTAAATTCTGCGAAAAGTTCATAGGACCCTATTCTATCGTAAGAAACCTTGGAAACAATGCTTACAGAAAGAAAAAGTTGAGCACAGGAACAATGTCAGTCTACAACGCTGCCAACCTAAAAAGTATCGTCGAAGTGAGCCATGGGAGCGCCAAAATTAATGATGCAGTTTGAATATATGGACGTCCTATTATCAACAAAGTGCACGAGGAGTAGTTGAGTACGGCACGTAAACGAGGAAGTAGTGTTGTTGTTGACAAACATTAACGAGACGAGCAGAGTGTTGCCTCAGGCACCAGAGCGTCATGCAAGCAGACTGAGAGGGGAGATACGAGCAGGAAATGAAAACGAGTAAATGCCATTCAAGACAGGAGCGACTAGAGCAGTAATAGAAAAGGGGTGATTCTGAAATAAAACAATTTGGCCTACGGAAGTCTTTTAAAAATTGTCGACTTTATTCCTAAGTTCGAAATTTTGTGAGTGGGAGAGTTGTGAACCCATTTATCCTCTGTTGGATAAATGATTCTATGTTTTATTTCTCCAATTGATAAATATTTCAACCAGCATCATGAAAGTAGCCAGACGGAGATGAGGAAATTTCAAGCATTGGTTGGAGACAGCGGGGACATACCTGAAGCAGGTTGACAATAGGCTAAATATTTTAGCTGTGAAAGGAAATAGCATAGCGATGTGTCAGAAGGACAGGTGGGCCGCCTCAAATAGAAGCGACGCGCAGTGAGACATGATGCTGGTATGTTCATTGTGATATTCGCGCCTAGAAGAAATATGATGCAGTAATGTGAGTGGCTGATGAGCAGGCTGGACACTCCTACGACGCCAAGATCTGCTATGAACCGCCAAATTACAGAAAATGTGAGAACCAATGAGAGAAGAATGCCTAGTTAACGCGGCAGGTCTAGCGTGGGCACGCTCGGCTAGCATTCACGCGGGAAATCGCCTAGACAAAATCTCTACGATCGATTCTAGGATTAATGAGCATATTCTTGACCTGTGCAATGTTACGAGTTCAGTTATATTTATTTCATTCCTGTACCACAATTATTTCGAGAAATTTTTACACAAATTCCCCCCCCCCCCCCATCGAGACCTAGGGCCAGTTCTTTTATAAGTGGCATGAAGAGCCAAGACATGGACTTCTATTCTGTTCGTCTGAGGGCGTAGACTATTATTCTGTGCGTCTACGGGCGTAGTCGTCTTATTACTGTGTTCGTCTGCGGACAGAACGACTTCTATTTTGTGTGTCGTGGACACAGGTTGATTATTGTTTTGTGTGTCTTGGACACAGAAGTTATTGTAAAGTGTTAAATTCAGTGATAGATAGTCACAGTACTATATTGTAGGGGCAGTATCGTCGATAATTCGCCAACGAACTGTGACAGGGAAAGTAGTACCTGAACAGCGAATTTAGTAGTCAGATATCAAGTGTATAATAATCTAATTTTTTGAAGCAGCGCCAGAGATGACACCGACGACTACAGAGGAAGTTTGGAATTCTCAACACTCCGTCCAGATGGCTGAGATGAGATAGAACCATTCAGTTGGGAAATGGCAGCAGACGTTCTTTGACGGGTGACTACAAGAGAGATGAGTACAAAATAATATTCTTTATTATTTGATAAATTAACTTATGGTTTATGGGACATATTTTTGTAAATACATTGCTTGTGTGATTAACGTAGTATACTTAGTTTGGGTCTGACACACTTTTGTACGGAAGCAGCTCGCACGAATGTAGTTAGTGGAAGGTTCTTGTTTTTGTATTGTGTTAACTAACGTAGCTATGTGAACGGCCGTGTTTGCATATGTTACGCAATGCGGTTAAAAACGTCTCTCGGAGATCTGTTGTGTTTCAGAAGTAGGACTGAATTAATGTAAATATACAGTAGATTGGAGGGTAATTAAAATTGTTTAAGATTTATTATTGATCAGATTCAGTGTGACTATTGCCGATTGGAGCAATGTAATTTGTGACGAAGAGTAATCAGCTCTATCGTAGGTTTTAAATATTGTGTTTAATGTTTGTGAGCACCTATTCAGCAGACCTGTGTGAAAAGCGTCATGTCGGTCCCAGATGTGTGTATGTGTGTATTTTTGTGGTATTACAAGCGGGAATTTCAGCTGAGACTGATTTCTGTCAGCTTGGTACCCGGTCCATATTGTATCCTTGCGAGGGCAATTGTGGATATGTGATTATGTCTGACCATATGTTGAGTTGGATGAGATTTTTGTTGCTGTTGATTCCGTGAGGTAACGGAACAGCTGGTCGGCTATTTATATAAACTGGACTGGGACACGACAAGTATTTGAGGAAAGGGGGGAGTTGTTTCACAAGGCTGTCTGAACGTGCAAAGCATGGTCATTAGTGAGGAGTGCTCGTTGGCTCCCTAATTACTTAAATTACAGATAAGAACTGATCAATGGTAAAAATTGCTGAAATAAATGGGAGTTGCCTACGAATCACGATAATCTCCGAAGCGTTACCTTAACATGCAGTTTCGTTCATATAAAGTAATCTTAGCCGGTCAGGCTTTTGTTGTTGTTGGTTTATTCCAGGTTTATTTTCATTTCAGTGACCCGTGTGTCACGTGTAATGCTGTCTTTCCTCGTGTATTGAGCAATTGGCCTGTTGGTAGCTCATGTTGTTAAGTGCGTCTTCGCGCTAATGAGGATCTCAGAGAGATTCCTGTAAATAATAGATTTGTAGTGTGTGTCAGCATTAGAGTTTTTAAGGGTTTTTATTAATGTCATGCCCATATCCATAAACGTTGATTTACGTGATGATAGTTCGTGAGCACCGTGGCTGTTAACCCGTTGTAAACGAACGGTCATCCAAGTACTCATTTTCTCGTAGTTAGTCATCACGCGCACATAAAACTCAAATGCAAGGTAGTGGAACTAGGATCCACTATCCAAAGTGTTAGATATTCCTGTCAGGGAAAAATTCAGGGAGGATATTTTTTGTATTATTGTTTGTTTATTTTCTTTTATGCACAATTAGTTATTAAATCTTGTTATTATCTTACGTCTTGTCTCCTTACTTTCTTAATTACAGTTTTTATCCTATGACCCTTGCCTCAGTAAAGCACGTTGTTTGGCGGACGTAAACACCACACTATGAACTGAGCGCGACCCCTTGATCAAGATTCTTGCATAAAACACTGCTATTCAGAAGGGTTCAATACCAAGAGCCAAATCTTACTTGTGATACAGCGGTGGAGGTGGCTAAACAAATGGAGAAGTGGCAAACACAGTCACAACAGATGGCTACAGAACGGGAAGGATATCATGTCAATAAAATTCAGCATGGGCCTGAATACAGTCATAATCGCGGAGGTAGCCGCGTCACCAATAATAGCGGGGCTCGAGGACGTGCTTGGGGACGAGGCACTATCCCAGAACGCGGAGCTTATGGTTAACAGTTTCAATCGCCGGCGCCAATCAGAGGAAAGGAAATCCAGGGAAATTCCAAACGAGTACACGCAGTACCTAGAGGTCAACAATTAGGGCGGAGACAACCTAACAAGGCGTCACAAGGATGCTGGAGATGTGGATCGTCAAAGTGTCACCCAGATAATTGCTGGTCCAAAAGTGTAAATTGTTTTCCGTGTGGAAAAATAGGTCATACTTCTCGTTATCATAGAGAGTAAATTAAATCAGTTGTCAGTGACGAAGGGCAACAAGAGGAGTGTAGTGAACAATGGCGGTATGCTCCGTATTGTAGGGAATCAGCTGAAGCTATTGTTAGCGGCGACGGACAACGATCGGAACACACGTGTGATAGGCCTAAACAGGAGCAATGTGAGGAAAGTATTCTGGACTATGACGTGAGTAGTGATTATGATCAATTAGTCATAAACAGAGTAAATAATGGGGATGTAATAGAAGAGACATGTGAGTGGGAACTATCATTTAAAGAGGAGAAAGAAGCAAGGGAAATGTGTAGGCTAGTAGATGAGGGGACATGTGTGTAGTAGAAGAAGGAATAGGATTTAAACAAAACGACACTGAGGATAGTAATAAAAACAGAAATAATGAGGTAATTCGAGATACTGGGAACTATGTGAATGGAGTGGAGGTAAAACTTGTTGCACATAATAATGAACCATTGTTAGTGAAAGCCAATATTGATGGTGTAAAGGTATTAATGGAAATTGATACGGGCTCAGGATACAGTTTAATTCATGTAAAGCAGTTGCAAGAATTGTTTCCACATTTAAGTATTAGTGGATGTGATGCTAAACTTAAAACAGTAGATGGTAGCCCGATTAAAGTGGAAGGAACAGTAACAGTTAAGGTTAGTGACAATGTAGGAAATGAACATGAGCTGAAGTTGGTAGTATATGACACACCTCAGTTGTTTTTGCCTTTGATTGGTAGGGATTGGTTGGAAGAAATAGTAGTAACAATTGAAAAAGAAGTATTAGCTATAATGTATGGGTTAACTAAATTCTATAAGTATTTAGCAGGGAGAGAGTTTATATTAGTGACAGATAACTTGCACTTTAAATCCATATTGTCACCTGAAAGACCCATGCCAGTAGTAGCAGCTGCCAAATTAAAACGTTGTGCTACTACTTTAGCAGCATTCAAATACAAAGCAGAGTATTGGCAACTCCAGCTATCTGACATGACATCTAGCGGTAAAAATGAGAAACTTACCAAGTAGGGTACATTTGTCACGTGGTGACTGTTTGTATATGATTCCTTGTATTGGTAAGCAGATCGTGGTAAATTCTTCGTGTCTTTATGCATAAGTAATAAGTTTTACTCGTTGATAGAGTGCAAAATGAGTAAAAGCAAAGTATATTGCTCAGTTCACGGCTGTAAGTCGATGTATAAGAGGGCTGCGGATATAAGTTTTCATCACTTTCCAAAAGATGCAAATAGCAATAGCCGAAAGGTAACGATACCAGATAAATACGTTCAACAGGAGCGGGTTGGACCACTCACCACCACACACACTGACGACAGGACGGGTTGTTCACTGTTACGCCGAGCCAAGCCGCACCTAGACAGCCAAGTACGGTACAGTCTCGCTGGGCCAAGTCGTACCAAGAAAAGCCTACACCAGCCGAGGACAGCCAAGCGTCATCAGTCAGATATCCTTCCCCGCTCCCTAGTTCATTTCCAATAACCCTACCAACCACCATCACCTCGCTCTGCGATATCCGAGCCATTCCACTACAAGTCATATAGGCCTAATTTGACTTTGCAGGGTAAATATCTACTCTGCAAGAACCTGCTACCAGTCCGATATTCAACACCAAACCTACCTGCTCACCATCCAACAAATCAAGCAATTCCTGTCTCCCCCGAGTTTTAATACAAGTTAAACTCATCCCTTCGCCCTACCAAGCAGCAAATAATTTCTAGAGTCTATGGTACAGTGAGCAAACTCAAATATACGGTAGCTTTTAAACGTAACAGCGCCATGACTCGAACTGCTCAAAGACAAATACCAGCAGACAACCGATGCTTGATAATATGCAATTGACACATAAAATCCAGTGGAACACACAAATTAGATCACGTGTATCGCACAGTTATACTTATATACAATTAAAAATAACACCGTCATTATTTTAGGGTCCACATTTACTGATTATAACCGAAAAATAAAAAGTGTTCCATATCAAACGCGTGTTATTGAGTATTTTTACCATACTTATCCAGACCGACCGCAGCGCCCCAAGTGTTAGTTTGAGTTGCCAATAGGAAAAGTGAAAATATGGGACCAGCAGACATGTCGTCTAGACTTCCCAGTCAAGATGAAATTGTAGAAAGTGTAAAAAGTGTAATAACTGAACTGTCAGGGTTACCCATAAATGCTGAAATTGTAGCAGATGATACTCTTAAGGATCCTGTATTGACAAAAGCTATTGAATTAACACAGTTGGGTTGGCCACAACAAGTGACAATGCCAGCACTCAAACCGTATTTCGAAATACGCTATAGCCTGTCAGTGGTAGAAGGGTGTCTTCTTTTTGGAGATCGTGTGGTAATCCCCTTTGAATTAAGAAGTAAAGTACTGGATACCCTTCATGGTGGACATCCAGGTAGTGTAAGGATGAAAATGAGAGCAAGGAATGTGGCTTACCGGCCAAATTTTGCCAAAGATATTGACGAGTATATTAAACTGTGTGAACCATGTGCTAGAGTAAATTTTCAGGCGATTTCACCAATACAACATGTTTGGCCTTCAACGAACAGTAATTGGACTCGCCTGCACTTAGATTTCTTTTATTTTAACACTGAAGTGTATTTGATATTGCTTGACAGTCATAGTAAATGGCTGGAAATATGGGATGTTGGGGGTACCTCCTCCACAGCTATAATTGACAGATTGAAAGCATGCTTTGCCACGTTCGGACTTCCTGCTCAAATAGTGACCGACAATGGTCCCCCCTTTGATTCCTTCAATTTCTTGTCATTTTGTACAGATAATGACATAATAGCTTCTAAAAGCCCACCTTATCATCCTCAGGCGAATGGCCTTGCAGAAAGGGGAGTGCGAATAGCAAACACTGGTCTTAAGAAAATGCTAATGTCAGAGTCAAAATTGTCAATTAAGCATAAAGTTTATAATTTCCTTTTCCAGTACCGAAATACACCAAGCACGGTAACTAACATCACTGCAGCAGAAATGATCTTTACCTTTCCGGTACGAACACCTCTCAGCAAGCTGAAACCAGCTGCTAAACAGTCTTATGTGCTAAATGTAATTACATTTCAGATAGGGGAGCAAGTTCGTGTAAGTAGGAGAAAGGAAGATATCCCTGAAGTGGGTACAGTGTTAAAAGCCCTTGGGCGAGGTACATAGGCTACTTGGTAGATTTAAAAGGTAAACAATCCTTCATCATCATCATCATTTCCTCTTATCCAGCTCCTGCCGGGTCGGGGTATTTATGGCACTTCTCCACTTTCTTCTTTCCTTCCACGATCTTGTTCCAGTCCAGATTTCTTTTTCTCACGCTGTTCTTCACTGAATCGATCCACCTTGTTCTAGGTCTTCCCCTTGCTCTCTTGCCCTTGCACTTGGCCTCCAGCATCTATCTTGGTATTCTATTTTCCTCCATCCTCTTTACATGTCCAAACCACCTTAGTTTATACTTCTCAATTCTCTCATTTAGTTTTCCTATCCCAACTTCCTTCCTAACATCTTCATTCCTCACTCTGTCTTTCCTATCATACGTCTTAGGAATTTCATTTCACTGGCTTGGATTCTACTCTCTTGCCTGCTTGTCAGGGTCCAAGTCTCAGCTGCATTAGTTAATATGGGTACATAGTACCCATGGCTGAAAACCCAATTACATTGGCCCTTAGTCCCGGGCAGACCTTAAGTGGTCAGAGGGTGCGAAGAATCTCCCGGTCAGCCCTGAAGATAGGAACGTGGAATGTACGGAGTATGTTTGAAGCAGGAAAGATTCACAATACAATTCATGAGATGAAGAGGATGAATGTGTCCATAATGGGTATAAATGAGATGAGATGGCCGGGGACAGGAGATTGTAATGTGGAGGATTGCATGATATACTACAGTGGTAATAATGATGCCAGGCATTTGCATGGAGTGGGCTTTATAGTGGACAAAAGTTTGCAGTCTGCTGTTATCAGTTGTATACCATTCTCCAGTAGAATAATGATGTTAAAGTTACGTGGTAAACCTTTCCACATTAATCTCATTCAAGTGTATGCCCCTACTAGTGACAAAAGCGATGAAGATGTTGAGGAATTCTATGCCCAAATTCAGACCGTCCTCAAAGACACCAAAGAACATGATGTAACCCTAGTTATGGGAGATTTTAATGCAAAGGTTGGGAAAGGTCCTGAAGAACACATTGTGGGCCAGTGGGGTCTCGGACAAAGAAACAACAGAGGGGATCGTTTAGTGCAGTTTTGTAGAGAGGAGAACTTTGTCATTGCTAATACTTGGTTTAAGCTTCCTGCCAGGAGACTTTATACGTGGAAAGCACCTGCTGATAGTCCAGACAACATAATAAGAAATCAAATTGATCATTCTAATTAAAAACAGATTTAGAAACAGCGTGATTTTTGCAAAAACCTATCCAGGAGCAGATGTTCCTTCTGACCACAATCCTCTCATTAGCAAAATTTGTGTCCGGCTTAACAAGATTCCGATAAAAACAACACAAAATAAATATGATACTGATGCCCTTCGGGAAATAAATACAAGGTCACAGGTGGCTGCTGCTCTTGCCACTGATCTTAAGACGTTGAATTCAAATGACATGCAGCCCTTGGAACTTTGGGACACTTTTAAAACCTCATTGAAGAGGGTTGGAGATCATTTTCTTAAGAACAAGAGACAACATAAAAAAAGGAAGGCATGGATGACGGACGAAATATTGAATCTAATGGATAAACGAAGAGAAGTCAAAGGAAGAGATAATGAAGAATATTGGTTTATTCATAGATTGATAAAGAATAAGATCAGACAAGCCAAGGAAGTTTGGATGTCAGATAGGTGCAAAGAAATTGAAGAACTTAATAGTAAATATGATACTTTCCAGGTCCATAAGAAAATCAAAGAAGTTTCAGGTAGACACAGGAAAAGAAACACAGTCAACTTGGTTGATAGTCAAGGTAACACGGTATTTGAAGTTGAAGAAAAATTACAGGTTTGGGAGAAATATATACAAGAGCTTTTTAATGATGATCATCGTCCTTCCCGACCCGAAATTCCTTCAGTTGTTGGACCCATGATCACCATGGATGAAGTGAAATATGCGATTAGGATAGCGAAAAATGGTAAGGCTCCTGGTCAAGATGACATTCCAGTGGAATTATTGAAGATCTTGGATGATGATAGCATTGTGACGCTCACTAATTTATATAACAAGATATACGACACGGGCATATTACCAGAAGACTGGCTCTTGTCTACATTTATTGCTCTTCCGAAGAAACCGATGGCTAAGTCATGTAGTGACTTCAGGACAATCAGTCTTATGAGTCATGTGCTCAAGATATTTCTCAAAGTTATCCATAATCGCATATACAGGAAATGCGAGATGAATATCAGTGACACGCAGTTTGGGTTCCGCAACGGTCTAGGAACTCGTGAGGCATTATTTGCGCTTCAAGTTCTTTTCCAGAGATGCCGTGAGGTGAATCAGGATGTATATGCATGTTTTCTGGACTATGCAAAAGCCTTTGACCGTTGTCAGCATGATAAGTTGTATAATGCACTCAAGAACTCAGGAATAGATGAGAAAGACATTCGGATCATCATTAATTTATACTGGGGTCAAAAGGCTAGTATCAGAATTGATGGACATATATCGAGATCAGTGGAAATAATGCGTGGTGTGAGACAAGGATGCATTCTTTCACCACTTCTTTATAATATCTATGCAGAACAGATTTTCTCCGAGGCACTTGATGGCATTCAACAAGGTATTAAGGTCAATGGTAATTATATTAATAATATACGGTACGCAGATGATACTGTATTGATTGCAAATAGTTTCGAAGGACTTAAAGAGATTGTTACTATGGTGTATCAAAAGAGTAAACAATATGGCCTTGACCTCAACATTAAGAAAACAAAATATATGATAATATCGCGAAAACCAGCATTGTCACAAGTCCTTTTAGTCGATGGACATCAGATTGAGCGAGTCAAGAGTTTGGTTTATTTAGGACAGAATATTAATGAGAATTGGGATCCTTCGGTTGAAATAAGATGCCGTATAGAGAAGGCTAGATCCATCTTTATGACAATGAAACAACTACTATGCTGTCGAGATCTCAGTATGACGCTTAAGAAAAGAATTGTGAAGTGTTATGTTGTCTCCACCCTTCTTTATGGTGTTGAAGCTTGGACCTTGTCCGTAGCTACAGAAAAGAAGATTCGAGCTTTTGAAATGTGGATATACCGGCGGATTCTTAAAATTTCGTGGACAGAACATGTGAGTAATGCCGAGGTTCTTCAGCGTGTGAGCAGCCAACCTGAGCTGTTAAACACAATTAAGAAGAGGAAATTGGAATACTTGGGACACATGATGAGGAATCCAAAATACCGTCTGCTCCAAGTTATACTTCAGGGTAAAATTGAAGGACGGCGTGGACCAGGAAGGAGACGAATAACTTGGATGGATAATTTAAAAACGTGGTTTGGGCTGTCTTCCACGGAACTCTTCAGGATTGCACAGGATAAGAAGGTGTTAGCCATGGTGGTAGCCAACGTCCGTATCAGATAAGGTAGAAGAAGAAGAAGAAGTACACTTTATACATTACCTCCTTGCTTTTCCTTGGTACTTCCTTATCCCAAACAAGTTTTCTTACACTTTGATAGAATGCACTGCTCTGCTGTACCCTCCTGCCAATCTCCATGTCCAACCTACCAGTTTGCATCAATTCACTTCCTAGGTATTTGAACGTGTCCACAATTTCCAAACTCTGACTTCCAATTTTCACAGTGCCCTTTCCTTGTCTTTCCCCTCTTGTCATCACCATGGTCTTGCTTTTCTCTATACTGATTTTCAGGCAGTACTTCTGAATATTTTCCTTCAGTGCATCTAGTTGTTTTTACACTTCTTCGGTGTTCCTCCCCAGACCACAATATCGTCTGCAAATAATAGTAACTTTATTTCTTCATGTCCATATGCTTCCTTTGTTTCCTTTACTATTTCATCCATTACCATTATGAACAGTAGAGGTGACAGCACACTCCCCTGTCTTAGTCCAGTCTTGTTCCTAAACCAATCTGTCTATCCAACTGGGGTCAGTACCCTGCTAACACAGTTGTTGTACATTGCTTGCACCATTTCCAGCATTTCTCTTCCCAGTCTCTTCTTAACCATGGTTTCCCATACCTTCTCTCTGGGGACACAATCATATGCCTTTTCTAGATCTATGAAAGTCATGACCAAATCCTCACCATATTCCCAGTTCTTTTCCATCACCTGCCTCAAGCTAAAGATTGGGTCCACTGTGGATCTTCCACTCTTGAAGCCATACTGTTCCTCTTGCAATTCTCCTTCCACCTTTCTTCTCATTCTTCTTTCTAATATCCTTTCCAGTATTTTTACTATCTGTGATATGAGGGTGATCCCTCTATAGTTATCACACACTTTCTTGTCCCCTCTCTTAAACACTGGTATTATTAGCCCGTTTCCACACACACTTTAGCAGTCGATACAACCATTGCATACCAACAGGTCCAGCAGCCTCTATCATGTCTACACTGATTTCATCCACCCATCTTATGGCATATAAATCAAATGAATATGTAAGTTATTATTCTAAGCCAAATACCCTAGTTGGGGAACAAAGGTCTAATCAAGATGTTTCAAACACAGATAAACTAGTTGTGCCCCATAACCAGACAACCATGTTAGCGAAACAGGCAACTCTGCTAGCAATAAACCTAGAAGCTGAAACTATACCTCAACCTAACCCTGAGGTAGCACCTGTATCAGAATCATCCTGTCAGGACATGAAGTCAACAATTATCATTCCCCCTGCTGGAACTCAAGTGTGCAGATCTCAGCGCATCAGTCGACCACCTGTTAGACTTCTAATGAGTAGATATTGTCATTGAAGGGAGGAAAGAGTGTAATGTAATAGGTATTATGTATGTATATATGATGTGTAAATTGTAATGTTGGTACTACATCTTATGTTATGTTGGCACGTCTTAGAAATAAATCAGTTGAGTTACAAATGGACAAGAATCATGTAACATTTGTTGAAAACCATTGTTTATTTTGCCATTAAGAGCATAAGGCAGGACTGTTGGCATGCCCTAAATTTCTAGAATTAAGCCCTCGGCAGAGATCTCAGTGTGTGCATGAAAACGGATTTTGTTTCAATTGTCTGAAACAAGGACACTCAACAAAGCAATGTACTTCAAGTAATTGTCGTAAATGTGATAGAAAACACAATTCATTATTGCATGAGGACACTAGCAGTGAGAGACGTGTCAATCAACCTACCTCAGATATAGTAACCATTGGTAGTATACATACAAACACAAATCCATACAAACACACCGCCAATAAGTCTTATATCCTACTCACAACTGCTGTTGTGAAGGTACGAGATAATAATGGCACATTACACAAGGTTAGAGCTCTTCTTGATTGTGGCAGTCAAGCACACTTAATCACAGAAGATGTTGCTAAAAAAACTCGAAAGTTAAAACACAATGAGGAAACCACAGCAATTTTAAGAATTAACAATGCTTTATCCACCATGAAACACAGTGTATAAATTGAAATTCATTCGATGGCAACTCCATTCAAGGCCAAAATGGAATGTTCCATTGTCCCTAAAATGACTGGTCAAATGCCTTCAATCTAACTAGATTATAAATTGTGGGATATTCCAAGCAACATTACATTGGCAGATCCACATTTCTACCAGCCAGGAAATGTCGATTTAATAATTGGTGCAGAATTGTTCTACAACATCCTGAAGGCAGATCGTAAACAACGCAAAGGTGATTATCCGGTACTACAAAACACTCAATTGGGATGGGTAATCTCTGGAAAATGTTGTCAGGGGAATTATGTCAGTAACAACACAGTCAATTCATTCTTTATCGAAACAGAAGAAACACTCGATCATCAACTACACAAATTTTGGGAAATTAAGGAATTAGACACTAAACCAAGAACTGCAGAGGAGCAAAAGTGCATGCAACATTTCAAAAACACTACCACAAGGGATAGTGATCGCAGATTCAGAGTAAGACTTCCATTCAAGGAAAACCATCAACAATTGGGAAATTCATATGAACAAGTTACGCAAAGGTATCAACTATTAGAGCAGAAATTTCAGAAACAACCTGAATTATATAGCGAACATACACAATTTATGACAGAATACAAAGATTTAGGTCATATGACTGAAATAACCACCACAGACACCAACAACACCGGGTGTTACTATCTTCCACACCGGGTGAGTTAGCCGTGGTCGTTACGGCATGACTGCTGGCAGTCACTCACATCCGGGAGGCGAGGATGTTTGAATCCCCCCGCCGGCAACCTTGAAGATGGTCTTCTGTGGTTTCCCCATCTTCCTTCCAGGCAAATGCCGGGGTTGGTCATTAACTACAGGCCACAGCCGCTACCTTCCAACTCCTCATCCTTACATTCCAACTTCCCTCCCAAACGGTAGGCTACTCGTAGCTCACCCATTGGGTGTCCGTCTCGAAGTAGCTACAAAACTGGCGAGCCAAACATGTACTCGGACACTCCCGGCACTAAAAGCCATACGCAAAAAAGAAACTATCTTCCACATCATGCAGTATTCAAATCAGATAGCACAACAACTGCCACAAGAGTTGTTTTTGATGGTTCAGCAAAATCTTCCACCGGGGTCTCATTGAATAGCATACTCATGGTAGCAATAAGTAAAACCTGAATTTCCCGCCGAATCAATACTTTACTTATAGAAAACTATTGAATTATTATTATTATTTTTTTGCCGTGTGGTCTCCTGAGAGGCCAAGTGCAGGTCTTTCTAGTCGACGCCCGTGGGCGACCTGCGCGTCGGGATGAGAGATTGGATGAATATGAATGAAAGTGGGCAAGGATGTGGAAGGAAGCGGCCGTGGCCTGTCAGAAGGTACCGTCCCAGCATTTGCCTGGTGTTGAAAATGGGAAACCACGGAAAACCATTTCAAGGACGGCCGACAGTGGGGCTCGAACCCACGCGTCTACCGAGTCAGCGGAGAGCTTGGCCCCATGACCTAACGCTGCACTTTAGCGAGCATAGCCACCACTGTCGGTAACTATAGAATGAAAACTCCAAAGTATTGATTCGGCGGGGAATTCAGGTTTTACTTATTATAAACACGGTCAATACGGAACCTGAAATGAGTGCTGTACCTAATACTCATGGTAGGACCAACTGTGCAACAAGATTTATATTCGATCACACTTCCCTTCAGAACCCATCAAATTGCATTTACAGCTGACATCACAAAGATGTATAGACAGATTAGGATGCACAAGGATGACACAAAATTGCAACGAATATTATGGAGAAATTCTCATGAGGAATCATTGAAATCCTACGAATTACAGACAGTAACCTATGGTACAGCATCAGCTCCATTTTCAGCAACCCAATGTTTGAATCAGCTGGAAGAAAAAGAAGGTAATTTCTACCCAGCAGCAGAGATTTTTATGTAGATGATGTCCTAAGTGGTTCTTCAAGTGTCACCGAAGCGTTACAAATTCAGAAGGAATTAATCGCACTACTCAAGAAAGGGGGATTCCCACTCAGAAATGGTGCTCCAATCATCCAGATCTTCTTGAAGCACTTCCGGATTCAGATAGACACATGGCATTACCTTTCCAATTTGATGGCAAGAGTATTGCAAAAACGTTAGGATTATCATGGCATCCCACTGCTGATAAACTGATCATAGCAACAAAAATCACACATATTAAGACCAACCAAATTACAAAGCGTACTACAATATCAGTTGTAGCATCCATATTCGACCCCTTAGGCCTCGTCTGTCCTTTGGTAATCCAACACAAGATGTTTCTGCAGAAATTGTGGTTGAAGCACATAGATTGGTATTCATTATTGACAGATGATTTCAGATTGGAGTGGATCAAGTTAGAAAATCAGCCGACATATATCAATAGCATTCAAGTTGATCGTTTAGTAACAATCGTGGGCAAACTCACTAACATTCAAATTAACGGTTTCAGTGATGCTTCAGAACGAGCCTATGGTGCATGCATTTACATTAGCTCCGTAAATCAACATGGTGAAACTCAGATTCGATTGCTTTGCTCTAAATCCAGAGTCGCCCCAGTAAAGAAGCTAACACTCCCTCGATTAGAACTTCTTGGCGCAACCTTACTGGCCCAGCTATTGAAGAAAACTATGACACGCTAAACTTAGACATTAATGAAACCTACCTCTGGACAAACTCAAACATAGTACTCTCATGGTTAGCGGCACCAGTGTCTCAATGGAAAACGTTTGTAGCCAACAGAGTAGCTCAGATTCAAAAACTAACAGAGATTGAAAATTGGCACCACTTTCAGTCACAACACAGCCCAGCTGATTTAATAGCCCGAGGTGTTAGTGCACATAATTTAAAATCTCCTCACTTCGGTGGCATATGGGAGGCTGGAATTAATTCAGTCAAGTATCATCTTCATTGAGTTATTGCTTATTGGTAATTGCGCGCTGACGTTTGAAGAATTGTATACCGTACTAACTCAAACTGAAGCCTGCTTAAATTCCAGACCAATTACAACTCTTTCGTCAGATCCGTCTGATCCCACAGCATTAACTCCAAGTCACTTTCTGGTCGGCAAGAGTTTAACTGCAATCCCAGATCCCGACCTGACCATAATGCCTTCTAATAGGTTGAACCTGTGGAAAAGAACTCAACAACTAGTTCAACATTTCTGGAATAGATGGCATAAGGATTATCTCACTCAACATCAACACAGGCCCAAATGGAGAGACAATCAGATCAATCTTCAAATTGGAGTTGTAGTCGCCATCAAGGATGACAACTTACCACCGTTAAAATGGAGGTTAGCAGTCGTGACAGAACTTCATCCAGGAGCAGACGGAATAGTTCGTGTGGCAACTTTAAGGACTATCAATGGAGAACTCAAGAGATCCATAGTAGCCTACGGTAAAACTTTGCCCACTTCCAGTGGAGTAATATTCAAGAATTGTAACACCATTGTATATTGTTCTGTTTTATGCATTGTTTCAGTTCCAATTATTTTGATTGATATTCAATCAACAGGTGGGAGAATCTTCAGCTCTCATCAGTTACCTTTATTTTAGTTCCATATTTCACCACAAGATGGTATGTATTCTCCTTGTGAACTGGTATTTTATCTTTGACTAGTTTGTATTATCTGTCATTAACAATGTGCAGCCATCATGTCGTGTAGTGTTGTGTTTGTTTTGCTGTTATTAATATGAATATATATTTGAATAATCTGCCTTCCGAATGATTTATACGCCTATACAGTCCACTAGAAGGTACCCCTTCATACCACAACACATATATTTACATAATTCAGCACATATTTCAGGTGCAGTAGTGGCCAGAGTTACTAATTTGAAGTGGTAATGTCTCCCAGAAGATGAAAAAAGGAATGTAAAAGCCACGATGACGTCTGATGCAAGTGTAAAAGCTCGTTCTGGTCTCATTCAGAATTAATAAAAAATGTTGCTAACCACATTTGAACTGCATTGTAAATAAATGAAGGGATCGGGTATAAACTATGATAAGTGACATTTTGTTCAAAATCGAGACATTGCATGTATATTATCATAAGTGATGTTCCGAGCAATCTAGTGTACAGTACTCAAAATTTTCAAAATACAGCAGCACGGTGAGTGAATGTATTGATGGTAACTACCACCTTGCTGCATGTCCACTATGGAGAGTAATAACAAATACGACCCAACCAAAATGAGTGATTTGTTACTTACCATGGTTTACACCTGAACCCTTCAAATATATAGGCCAAGTTTAAATAAACAATCTAAACTGTACGTACCTGAACAATTAGGTGAATACATAGTAAGTAACAAACAACAATTTAAAACAATTGCCACAATAAACTGCTCAGAACGCTCAATTAAGCACCATGGATCCCTACGGAAGTGAAACAGAAACAACACGGTAGGCCAACAATAATCTTGTAAATTACTCAGTGTTTTAAGTCTGAGGTTAATTTGGTATCTATAGGATATATTGGTACATGATCATTGCTATGCTACGGAGATGAGCCTCCCATAACATAAAGCCTACTCGATCGTGGCGTTCTCTGAAGCAACAATCTCCTCCTAGCAGTGCGCATATTGAACAATGCAGCACTGAGTTACAGCCTAACATTAACATGCAATAGCAATGCTATCACAAGCTAAAACCAGCACAAATTTATCTATACACTATATTTACAATTGGATGAAAACACGTCGAGTAGAATGAAGTAAAATATAAGAGATATTCATCTTTTACTAGTAGGAGTTAGTTTCATCTGCGGATTTCCCTTATTAGATAGCATACACAACTAACGAAACTAATGTCTGGTAAAAACAAGAGTAATAAGATAGGTGGCGGCACTGAATATTTTTACTAGCATAACATACAGTTTCAGTGAAAAGGAACAACTTTTCTTGATTCTTTCTTCTCATAATTTAATTTGTTTTTCTTCTCAAGAAGTAGTCACATGCCATTGGTATATAGTTAGTGACAGAGGGATGCAGAAACTTCTCCAATATTATTCTGCCCAGTTCCTCAGGATGATCACTTACTCCACACTGTGTAATAGGATTTTTAGCAACATGTGGCAACAGTATTCCAGTTAGTGTAATGTTTGTACTATTCTTGAACTGCCCAGAGTAACAGATATCATTTCATGCGTTACTTCTTCCAGTCGCATCAGCAGCGAAATAAAACCCAAGATACCGGAGACCACATCTGTCATTGAATTTTATCAGCGACATTACTAGAGATGGACTCTGGCTACTAGCCTACTAATTTTATCAAGGCAATCTTCGACAGATCAGTGTTGATTCTTTAAGGGCTTAGCGACATCATGGTCATGTAGCCCTGTGTATTTGGGTGTGTCTAGAATTTGTGCAATAACCTCTGTCACTGTAATGTCTACACTAGTGTGTGCACTTGAAATTGAGGGAGGCTAGGATTTGGGTAGGAAGTGGCCGTGGCCTTTAGTAGGTACCATCGCAGCATTTTCCTAGAGTAGAAGTGGGAAACTACAGGAAGCCACTTCCAGAATGTCTGAGGTAGGAATCTCGGTTTTGCCTCCCAAGGTTCCCTATTCCAGCCCTCAGACCGGAATTAAATTTCTCAGCAGAACCTGGAGTCGAACCCAGATCTCTGGGGCTACAGCCAACAATGCTAGCCGCTACACGACGAGGTGTTCAGGAAATTATCACCATCAGAACAGGATCAATAATACAGTGAGAGTTACCCCATTAGAACGGAGCAATAATACAGTGACAGTTATCCCTATAGAACGGAGCTTCGCCTGCGCGTTGAGTCAGCGCAAGTTTACTAGCATCTACCGTTACACAACAGCGCGTCTGGAAGCCCCGAATGCTGGCATTGCATTTAATACATACGGAGCTGGCAAGATACCTCGTAGTTGAGATAATTAGGACTTGTGGTGAAGTACTGTAGGCCATCTCGTATCCCGTGAACATGGTTAGATATGGAACAAAACATTGAATTTTCTAGTGAAAACTGATCTTCTCAAGAAGAAGTCTTCCAGTAAATATGTTCGTAAGTTTCAGCACCGTGCGATTTTTACTTATGGGGGAATCTCAAACAAAACGTGTACAGATACAATTTGCGTGCCCTGGAAGCTCTCGAGAACAAAATAACTACACTGGTACTAAATATCAGTGAGGTTGAATTAGGCCTACAGAGAGTGAACCAAAACTATGTTGATGCAATGTGTGGTTAGAAAATGAAGGACAGCATTTCCAGCAACTAAGGTAAATGCACCAAAGGTCGTCATGTTAAGGAAGATTTAGACAAGAAATCATATACACCGTACACATTTTGGTAAATTTAATCAACAAAAGCACTGTACCTAACCTCAAACTCTACTCAAACACTAGGAAAAAACAAATATCAAAGATATTCGTTTTAGGAAAAATGACGTATTTTTTTAAAAAGTGTGTTTTTGTGCCAGTGTTTGGCACGATGTATTTGGATTTTTCCTATATTCGTCACCCGTTTGCACCAATTTCCGTCACATTGTTAATTTTCCTTGTCTGCTGTTTATAATGCATTTCTGTCAATTGTTGCGTAATACACCGATTTATCGACTTGGAGGCTAACATTTACGAATAAAACAGTACCAGTAATTATGTTTTTTAATAAAAATGGAATATTAAAAAAAAAGACGGCAACGGGAAGCGGGATTGGTGGGTAGAAGACATACGAGCAGGAAAATATCGTAATTCTGCTCTAAACAAGTGAGACCACGGCATAACAGCCCAGAAAATGACCATTCGCCGAGGCCTAACACGATTGTTGCCATAGAAACCCTCTGAATTCGCTACTCATGTACGTTTTTCTTCCAGGCAGTCTTTAGTAGCTTAAAAACCCCTACATCCGTGGGTTGAAGTACGTGTGTGACATTAGGTAGTAAAGAGACCAAAACAATTCCATGATCCTCACAAAATTTACGAGTATGTATGGTCAAGTGTGAGAAGTGCCCGTCTATAATGTCAGGGAGAGGAATCTCCTTCTCAACCAACCCAGGATGAAATATGTTACTGAGAAATTCGTAAAACACTTCCCCCCGTCATTCACCCGTTTGGCGATTTGCCAATGCCCCAGTGTGCTGGCATTGAGGCAATAATGATATCTTGCGGCAGACGTTCATACTTGAACACTACAAGGCAAGGAGAAATATCGCCGTGGGCATTGCCTGTTAGAAGTACCGTCAAGCATTCTTTCTCATCCGAATTCACTTGCTGATATATTGTCTTGTAACCCCTGTTCGCCAGCACTTTGTTACCTTTCGGATTGAGAAAGAAAACCGTCTCGTCAGCGTTGAACAGTCGCTGAGGGTCTGACAAAATAGACTGGAAGTAGTTTTCCACTGAATAGCTGTAGACTTCTGAAACCCAGGTTTTATTTGATGTTCTGTAATTGCAGCACGGCTTACTGTCAAATTTTGAGGGGTTCGTAAAAGATAGACCTGGATTTCTTTTTATGAAAGATTCACGCCATTTCCTTCCTGGCGGCCATCTTTGAAAGGAAAGTCCCACTTCAATTCTTGTGTAAGCCCTGGACGCTTTTGCAAATCGTCCTTTGTTACCAGGACCCCGCTTTTCGAAGTGAGATTACCCATTGAACTAGCATAGCCTCAGTTTCCGTTATTAAAATGGAACTTAGCCCCATTTTCCTCTCTCTAGGAGATTTTCCTTTAATTTTGTCCGAGAGGGTGTTTCTCAGAACACCATTCCTCTCCGCGGCCTTTTTAATACTCATGCCGTCCTTCACAACGGCCTTAATAGCAGCTTCCATTTGCTCAATATCATAATTCAGAACTGTGCGTTTCGACATATTGCCTGGGGCAGATGATCTCGTAGTTCCGCCCCTTCAAACAACAATAACTATCTAACATATTGCCTGAAAGCAAAGATTTAGTCTTAGAATAATATATGATTTATCATCTCAATAAAAATAAAAATAAATCCTCTGTAGCACGCCTAGCCAAAAAAAAACTAGGCCTACTGAGGTACGGCCGTCAAGAAGAGAGACCTACGTAATAATAACAATACCCTGTAAATGTTTATTGGTTGCAAAACGTTAACACAAATATTAACATTATCGTGCACTAGTGTTCGTCACGAATGTGCTCTAAAGTTAGCCAGCTATGACGACTACTGGACACGATGATCAAATGATAATTTAATTAATACGGGGTACTTTAGAGCTACATTATAAGTATATTGCCGCTGTTAGTTAGGTCTTGCAAGGAGAAATGAAAATGTGCCAGTTTTCGTCACAAATGACGAGCATTGGTAAAGTGCATTTTTTTAAATCCAGTGTTGTCACCGGCATTTCTAACAAAACTAGGCACGTGAGCACGAAATAACAAATCACATATGTTACAGAAACACTTACCAACTATATCACGCACTTGTAACATTTTGAATTGTCGGAACATAACACGCATGCACATAATTAACTCGCGCGCGTGCTTAGCACATGCGAGAAGCAAATGGCGCGTCAAGACAGCTCAGCTCACAGGAGATGTTTGACGCAGGGAATCACCTCTTTCATCGCACGCATGATTTCGCAAAGTTGCTCCTTATCGGCAAGGAAGGTATGACGCATCTCGTAAGACTTCGTGCATTGGGAAAGACCCGTTGACATGCTTATTTTTTGTACTTATATACGCGAGTGACGAAGACTGGATCAGTGACAAAAACCGGTACAGTTACCTTACCCTGACATTCATGTAAGGAATGATGATTATTTAATACATTAATAATAATAATAATAATATTGTATGGCCTCGGGTGCCAGGTGAAAGCTTTGTTATTTGACACCCAGAAGGAAGCTTGCATGTCAAATTTTGTTGTTCCTTGGAGTGCTATGAAGGTCAAGGAGGTTAAATATCCAAGATCCTTGACACTATAGCGCTTTCTAGTGGAGAAAGGAGGAACTTTTGTGTTGGCGGAAAATCCCAAGATTAATTTTGCCATTATGAACACAGCCTACTGAATTCAAATGGGTTCTTTAACATGCCAGTCGTGATTTTTTGTCACCTTTAAAAATTAACTTACCATGGCCTGGAGCGAACCTGCAAGCTTGGGGTTGGTAGACCGACACGATAACCACTCAGCCACCGTGGCAAGCATTTAATACATTAAAACATGTAAATGTGTTGAACTAGTTGGGCGCTATGCTGCTGCTAGCGCTTCGCTCAACAGGCGGCTAGCCAGAGTGCCCCAGCATTCACGCAGCGCATCCGAGAATCTGTTCTATAGGAAGGGCTCTCGCTGTACAGAGCAACCTAATTTTCAGTCACGTGGTTAGTGTAGGCTAGATACCTTGTCTGTTTATTGCTGTAATCAATAATTTTCGTGAGAATTTGTGTTTAAAAAAAATTAGTAATGAAATTAGCCAAAGTACCTGTAGTAATGGTATCTGGAGATGATAAATTAATAGATGTTGACTCGTCCGCTGTCATAGACCCACCCAGCCATCCCAAATAGCGACACTACTTATATAGTTGAAAATGAAGAAACAAAAGATAATGTAATTTATAATTGCGCCAAATCCAAATCGTCAGTCGTACTTTAACCATGGATTGTGTGGCATGTGAAATTACTTCATAAATTGTATCTTATTAATGTTTTACATACAAAACCAAACCTAACCTGGGGCTTAGGCCCCAGACCCCCTTGCTTGTGGTACTAGCAGTAATTTTCGGCCAGGCAGTACCTAACCTAGTAGCGGACATAAATTGTATCTTATTAATGTTTTACATACAAAACCAATTTCTAACAATTTCTAACTCAAGAAACAATTTCTAACTTTACGTGTGAAAGTTACTAAAACTATGTGTGTCGGAACATTTTCATTTTCAAACTTTAAATTTCCAACAATTTAAATTTCAAACTTTACGTCTGAGTCATTATTTACGTCTCAATAATATGTGTGTCAAAAACAATTTCTAACTTTACGTGTGAAATAGTGAATTTTGTGTGCGACATGTTGGTAACGTAGTCACATGGTGTCACACATGGTGTCACATGACGTGTCCAAGATGGCATCCGTAGTGAAACGAACACGATAAGAATTCTTTATTTTCGTGAAATAATTATTATTGAGGTGCGGCACTTGTAGTTGAGATTGTGAAATGACTCCCAAGAACTCCGTAAAAGGTATGTAAATCATAAAACCTATATTTTCAATAATATACCTCATAAAAGTTCGTAAAGTTACGAAAAGGCAAATTCTCACGGCGTGCAGAATTACCTAATTTTCTAGTTGGCTCTCGACAAGGAAATCCACGTTTGTAACATGGCACACAACAGTATACCCTTGTTTATTTCAATAATAATACGACTGTTCCGCGACTACACAATGTGTATAAATACTACCAACAGTGATAATGTGAGGATGAGGTGCAGCGCCTCTATACTCTGAATTACCAATAAAGCTCGCTGACAGCTGTCAAAGCTAGCACGTGGGGAAATGCTGCGTTGCCACTGAGGCAGATCATGACTCATAACATTCCAAGAGGCTTGCAGGAAGACACAAATACTGTGGAAGTTAGCCCCCCTGACTCGCGCTCTAATGACCGTGACGAGTTAAGACACACTCAGTCAAACCATGTGCTTATTGCTGTGTCGGCATACATTGCAACATTGCTCACTGTTGCCATGGAGACCGTTACCCCTCTCGTCTCCACTCCTCACCTCACCCTTCAAGCGTGTGACAGCTTTCACCGAGCATCTTTTGTAATCAGAGTATAGCAGCAAACATAGCATCTGCAGAGAGGACAGCTCCCAGAGGCTATTGGGCATTCTTTGTTATTATTGGAGGCTAGGGTTGAACAGTACGATAGCCGGACAGATTAATCAGCTACTTCGCAGGCAATACCGTACGAGTCAACAAAAGCTAACCTCACTTCTTGGGAGCAAGCACAGAATAGAAGACTTACCGAATTTAATTGATACTTTTCCATCCTCAGAATCCGAATAGCGCCGTTGACTCGGTTCTTCCTTTTTGCCAGACCTTTCACTGCCTTCTTCACACGCCATAACACGCGAAGAATGCGAATGCGAACGGACCCTAGCCCTACTAGGTCTATTAACACTATTCTCCATTACTTTCTTTCACACATAAATGTGTATCATTGGAAAATGTGCCCCCAGGGAAATCCTTTTATCAGCTAAACAGTGCCCTTCAAACACTGCAACGTACATGCCTAATTTCATGATTGAAAATTGAAGTCCCTGCCCTGATAATTGCCACATTCCGCTACACTCTCACCCAGTCGGTTTTCGACACCAAAACACACCATATTGGCAACACACTTCACTGTCGAAGTCGAAAGCACTACATGTTGTAGGGAGCGCGCAGAGCGCAGTAAAGCTGCGTTCCAGCAATACTGCCAACTTCTTCCTCTTCTCCAATTAATGTTTGGGGACCACCGCAAACTCCATTTGATTTCCATTGGCAATGAATCGTCCGCGGTTATTTTCATTATTATTTCGGATTGTGGTTTTGCTTTTAGGAGTTCAACTTATAAAATGAGAACTAAAGGGTGGGCCTTTCTTGAATATTCCAAGCACAAGTGTCTCCTGTAAGAGTAGTTAGTAAAACTTCGCAACAGAAAGGAGCATAACAAACAGTTTGCCTGCAGAGTGTGCGATTTGCATATTTCAAACGTCAGTGAATCTTGTACTACCGGTATTATTGTATTAAGTTGGTGCCGATTAAATATCTTATATGTGAGAATATTATAATCAGTTGGTATACGGTTGTTATATTTGTATATTATGCATTAACTTGAATCGTTTATATGCTAAAATGAGACGAAAGCTACGAGTTATAGCCTATACGCCGTACCGGTAACATTTACCAATAACTCATTCTTTCTTCTTTAATATTTATTAAATCATTAAAATTATAACAGCCTATATATTAACAATTATTTAAACAATACGGTAATCATTTTATAATTATACACATATTCCAGGTATTGCAAGAAAACGATATTTGATAGCGCATGCGGTTCCATCTTAAAATCCAACTGTGCCTAGTTTTCAGTACTGTATAGAAAACATGGCCAATTTTAAGTTACTAGACCAAACTACTGGCGACATTTTTTTTTTTTTTTTTTTTTTTTTACTGCTCATTGACATCTTCACCCTAGTTTACGTAAAGTACCACACGTTCATCACTGAAAGGGTAGGGGGCTTTATGGCCTCAATTAGACAACGAACCTCATTTTGCATGAATTATGGAGACCGAAACCTTTTAATGGAGGTATGCATTGTCTGCCTGTAGACATATTTTAGTCAATAACTGGTGTTTGTAATTTAAAGGTTGGCTACAGCCTGTTGATTCTGTTTTGTTTTTTCCTGTGTCATATTTGCAACCCCAGCTATCTGATATGACATCTAGCGGTAAAAATGAGAAACTTACCAAGTAGGGTATATTTGTCACGTGGTGACTGTTTGTATATGGTTTCTTGTATTCGTAAGCAGATCGTGGTAAATTCTTCGTATCTTTATACATAAGTAAGAAGTTTTACTCGTTGATAGACTGTAAAATGAGTAAAAGCAAAGTATATTGCTCAGTTCACGGCTGTAAGTCGATGTATAAGAGGGCTGCGGATATAAGTTTTCATCACTTTCCAAAAGATGTAAATAGCAATAGCCGAAAGGTGACGATACCAAATAAATACGGGCAACAGGAGTGGGTTAGACCACTCACCACTACACTCACTGACGACAGAACGGGTTGTTCCGTGGGTTGTTCACTGTTACGCCGAGCCAAGCCGCACCTAGACAGCCAAGCCGTACCAAGACAGCCAAGCCTACACCAGCCGAAGACACCAAGCTTCATCAGTCAGGTATCCTTCCCCCTCCCTAGTTCATTTCCAAGACCCCTGCTATTATATGATTGTGGTTCACCAAATCAGACCATCAGGCACATTGTTGAAGACTGCAAAATAAGAGCATACCCTATCGACTTTTTCAGGGCTACACCATCGAGCCTGGACTGGATCAATAGTCTGGACATAAGGTTATAGGTCGATATCTGTGCTTGTATGTACTTTTTATTATTATTATTTGTTATTATGATTGTGTTTCATGTGTAATGCCATACGCTAAATAAATAAGTTCATTTCCAATTACCCTACCAACCGCCATCACCTCGCTCTGCGATATCCGAGCCATTCCACTACGAGTCATATAGGCCTACTTTGACTTCGCAGGGTAAATATCTACTCTGCGAAAACCAGCTACCAGTCCGATATTCAACACCAAACCCACCTGCTAACCATCCAAATCAAACAATTCCTGTGTCTCCCGAGCTTTAATACAAGTTAAACTCATCCCTTCGCCCTACCGAGCAGCAAATAATTTCTAGAGTCTATGGTACAGTGAGCAAACTCAAATATAGCTTTTAAACGTAACAGCGCCATGACTCAAACACAAATACCAGCAGACAACCGATGCTTGATAATATGCAATTGACACATAAAATCCAGTGGAACACACAAATTAGATCACGTGTATCGCACAGTTATACATGTATACAATTAAAAATAATACTGTCATTATTTTAGGGACCACATTTACTGATTATAACCGAAAAATAAAAAGTGTTCCATATCAAACGCGTGTTATTGAGTATTTTTACCCTACTTATCCAGACCGACCGCAGCGCCCCAAGTGTTAGTTTGAGTTACCAATTGCTTCCAACCAATAAACCTGGTCTGTATATTGACGACCAAATTGAGTTGTCGAAGTTCATGAGTTTAAGCCAACAAAAAATGTATAGAACTAAATATCACCCCTAAATACGTACCAATTAAAACCGTACCGAACACACCAGACTCGATCATTTCAACTAAACTAGCCAAAGCGCTTTGGATTAAAAAAAACGAATTAAGATTTGCATACATAAGAAAGCAAAAAATCAACCAACAATTATACGATATTCAAATGCAACTAATTAACTTCTGGCATGCATCTATGCATCTCAATGGGACAGCTTCACCGAGCACCTGCATGACACCATCAAAATCAGAGCAACGAGGAAGCACGAAACGCTAGAAAATAAATTATGAAAATCAGGAGAAACACAGAACAATCAATCTAATGAACAACACACGAATAACAATGAATTCGGTTTCCACAGCAGGGTAAACAACAGAACGAACGTAACCTTTTCTCAAAATGAAATGAATAGGTTAGACAAAGGTTTGAAATACAACTGCACAGACGCACACACGAACCACAATATAAAACAGTTAATATCACAGATATTGAGATAGCAAGTCACAAGCTCCCAGCAGAAGACAGGGAATTAACCAAAAATCTTGCCACCAACGAAGCCAAAAAAATCCTCAAACGAGAGGGCGAAAGCAATAACATTCAAAACAACAAACAACTCAAAGTAATAAAGTCATTGAAACAAAAATAAAAGAACATGACTTAATCATCACAAAAGCAGATAAGGGAAACACTACATTAATTTTGAACAAAACATAATACATTGAAAAAACAGTCGAATTCCTAAAGAACAACGAAATCAAGGAATTAGCAAAAGACCCCACCAACAAATTCCAAAAACAAATAAAAAGTGCGCTGAAAGAAACAGAATACATACTGACCAAAGCCGAAAAATCAAAACAAATAAACATGAACCCGAATATACCGTCATTGAGGGGACAACCTAAAATACACAAAAAGGAGTGCCCAATGAGACCAATAATCAATTGTAGGAATGCCCCTAATTACAAAATCAGCAAAGAGTTACTAAAAATCCTAAAATACCGTCTTTCCAACGACAAAAACAACTCTGTAAAGAACACAACGGAACTAGTAACAGCATTGAACACCCTACAAATGAAACCTACCTTGAGGCTAGTATCCTTCGATGTAACTAACATGTACACCAATATTCCTATTATTGAAGCAATCAACACTATCGAAAACAACTTAAAATCCAACAATTCGACAAAAGAAACTGAAGAGATTGTGAGATTACTAAGGGTCGTTCTCAGCCAAAACGTGTTTCAATTCGACAATACAATGTACACACAGACAGAAGGCCTTGCGATGGGATCACCACTAAGCGGGCTAATCGCTGACATCTTCATTGATGCACTAGAAAATGCGTTCTTAGAAAAGACTTCAACAGAGTGAATAATAACATGGAAAAGATACGTAGATGATGTAATTTGCATCTGCGATACTGAACTAACAAGCGAAGAAACAATTCTACAATTCATTAACAGCCTACACCACTCAATCAAATTCACTAAGGAATCCAAAACAGACCGAAAAATAAATTATCTCGACATAACTATTGAACGTAAAGACAACGAGCTTTCATATTCCAAAGTTAGGCCCCTTAAAACAACAATTATCATCATCATCATCATCATTTCATATTCCATATTCCGGAAAGCCACACAAACCGCGCATGCAATCGACAATCAGTCTAATCACCCCAGTACGCACAAATTAGCGGTGTACACGACTTTAAACATACCCGTGTCAAAACACAACTATCATAAGGAAATAAGAACCATTAAGCAAATAGCAAAGGAAAACAATTTCCCGCCAAGCAAAATACACCAAATTATAGCCAAACATAAAAATAAAGATACAACTATTCCCAAACTAGACATTAATGAGAAAAAATTGCGCGCTTCAACTATGTGAACGCGAACACATATAAAATCACTAATCTATTCGTAAAGCAAGGCATAAAAATGGCATTCACAACGAAAAACACAACCGGTAGGCACCTACAAAATAGTAACCTAAATAAACATGAAGCGTACTCAAAGTCAGGGGTATATTCTATAACGTGCCAAAACACTGGTTGTCAAGCTAATTACATCGGATGGAGTGGAAGACGAGTAGACATACGTTATAATGAACATAGGAATGCGATAAGATACGTAACACCTTCAGCCGTATGCTAACATATGTGTGACGCGGGGCACAGCTTTACTAATATCCAGACGGACCTAAAAATAATTCATCACGAATCGAAAGGCAGAGCTCTTGACATAAAGGAAGCAATCGAGATACACCTAGCCAAACGAAACAATCCCAACAATCTAAATAAACACACTTTTATGGAGTGCTCATCCCTCTTCACTCTACTAAAAAACACACCCTGTCGGAAACAAGACACAACTTAGCGATACAGCCAAGCTAGATAAGGGGGGGGGGGATTAGGGGTTTTTAATAGGTAAATGTTATCAGGATAAGGTGCACGCTGTACTTTTTTCTGCAATTAACCAAGACCGGTATTCACGGCAGTATTAAAGGTGCCGGGACGTCCTCAAGACCGGGCAGCGGTTAGTTTGAATGGCTATTGGTCCACGCGTGGCGAGGAATGTTCCACGGTCTTTAATAGTTGTAGACCCACCTCATTCAATAACATACATCTTATGTAGATTTGGCAACATCCCACAAAAACACATCCCACAAAAACACATCGCACTGACTTCACACAGCACATAGGAACAGGGGGAAGAAAGGGAAAAACCAGTGTCATTGAGATAACGACCCATTTCAGTCGACCACACCCGTAGTAAGAGTGAACACGAAACGGCTCGTAGCTCCAGCGAGGAAGACAACCAGATAAGTAGTAGCATGTAATATTACAATTTAACCATATTTGATTTTTTACAACCATATAGTCACTCCAAATATACAAACTCCGGATTTCTATCACCATTTAGCATTTCACCTAACATCATATATACTACATTTAGCATACACCGACAGTTGCATTACCAATACTGCAACTAAATAATTGTAATGATTGTAAATATTTTCACCTGTATTTACAAACATAGATTTTATAGCCTAAGTGTAAGTGATCTGATGATGATCGCTTGACGATCAAAACTGGTCATCCTAATGTATTTATTAATCTCATGTAATTTATTTCAGGATTAGGGCATAACCCAGCTCTTTTGGGTACATTCGTGTTGACCGACTGAAAAGCATCAAACTCTTGTTTATTAAGGCAACACTGAAAAATGGCTTCAAACCCCACAATTTTTATATGCGTATGTACATTAATCTGACCTAGAATAACAGCTCCAGTATTCATGTAGCTTGAGAGAAAATGCTTTGCTTAAATAAAAACATTTTAAATAATAAGTTTGAAGAACTAGAACTACTCTAGGTCGGATCCACTGTTTAAAGAACATGGCGCCTGGTGAAAGCTGTGCAAATAGTGCTGTAGTAAATAAGCTTAAAATTACTGGTAAATTGTTGTGTTCGAGGTGTAAAAATATAGGAACGGACTCCAATTTGTGTTCATCTTGCGCGATAAAGGTAAAAGACGCGAATGTAGTGGTTACTAGGGCCAAAGCAAAGCTAGTTGAGGAAGCCGCGTGTGAAAGCATCACAACTTGTGAACACGACTGTGATTATCAGGAGCTTAAAAATGAATTAGCGTCGAAGGATGAAATAACCAGGTTACTGAAGGAGGATGTGAGAAGACTTGGTGAAGAGAATGAACGTTTAAGTATAGACCAGGGCGAAAGAAGTGAAAAGTGGACTCATGTTGTGAAACGTGGTACTGGACCAACTGGGCCAAATTTTAGGCCTAAGATCGTGGACAATAGTGTGTGTGTGCCGCTTAGGAACTCATTTGGGGAACTCCAAGAAGTAAGGGACAATAACACATCAGTGAAAGAAGTGTGCCTAAGTCTACTAAACAACAGAAGAAAGTGGGTAAAGTGTTGTTTTATTCGGACAGTCACGGACGCGGAGCAGCAGCGAATATCTTGGCGAGTTGTGGTAACATGGCAGTCACTTCAATGGTGAAATCCGCGACATCATTTACTGCAGTTGTGAGTGAATCAAAAAGTGGAACAGCTTCGTTATCTTCGAGTGATTTTGTGGTGATCTTTGGCGTCTCTAACTATGTTTCAAGAAATGAAGGTAAAAATGTGATCAGCTCCCTGAAAGGAACTCGCTCACCCACACTAACGTCGTAGTTGTGATCCTTCCCCACAGGTATGATCTAATGGAGAAATCCTGTGTAAATGAAGCTGTAAAAGACAAGAATGTAGGGATTGCGAAGGTATGTAAGCATTTTCGCAATGTTCATATGCTAGATGTTAGTAGGTTGGATAGAGCTATGCACACTAGATACGGTCAACATTTGAATAAGCTACGTAAGGAAGTTTTAAGTTGTGAAATAAGTAAAATTATTAACATGAAGTTAAAGGAAAAGGTAGACACCATTACATTACAGTGGGCACTTGGGTATCAGAACCAGGGAAACTGTTAGAAGAAGCTGGATCTGAAAAACAGATTCAGCAAGTGTATTCAGAAACCACTAATAGTAAATTAAAAGGGTTCAATATTGATTATAATATGCATATCTACCATCAGAATGTTCAACATCTAAGTAATAAAGTAGATCATTTAAATAACCTCATAAATTCAAAAAACTACAGTGTTGCTGTGTTCACTGAACATTGGTGTGAGAGGGAGGAAATGAAAACCATGCATCTAGATAATTACATACTAGCCAGTAGTTACTGTCGAGAAGAAATTAAAGGTGGGGGTGTGAGTCTGTACTGTAAAATAAATGTTAGATACCAGGAATTGGGGTGGGTTAATAGCTATGGAAGGGATCATGACTTTGATGTTGCAGGTATTTTAATTCAGCTGAATGTTGATTTTGAAATATTTATAGCAGGAGTATATAGAGCCCCAAGTGGAAATATGGAAATATTCCTAAGACAGTTTGATTTACTTCTGAATAAAGTAACCAAAAAATATAGAAACATAATAGTAGTCGGTGATTTCAATATAGACTGGTTTGCACATGACAGGTCCCTCGAGACATTCAAAGACTTTGTATTGTCATTTGGCCTTAATAATCTTGTCAAGGAGCCAACTAGTGTAACTAAACATTCTGAAACATTAATCGATTACATTATTACTAACATGCCAGACGAATTAAGTAATTGCACTGCTGTGGAAAATTGTGTATCTGACCATCGTGGCCAGGAATTAAAAATTGCATTTCCTCATGAATCTCAATTAAATCAGTCTACATGGAAGTACACTCGAAATGTATCTAATAATAATGTAATGAAACTCACAGAAGAACTTCGTAATGTTGATTGGCGGGAAGTGAGGAATATTAGGGATGTAAATGCTGCCTGGCAAAAAATATTTTCTATTTTTAAAGTGTGTCTTAATTTATCCTGCCCATTAGTTAAAAGAAAAAATAGGAATCACCAGAGCACTAAAACAACAAAACTGTCTGATCTGTGCCATAGGAAAAAACAAAACATGATTGATGCTTTCGATAGCTACAAGCAAACAGGATTGAAGCTTTATAAAGATAACTATAAAAATTTGAGGTAGAATATTATGAAGAAATTTAAAAAAATAAAGCACAAGAATATGAAAATAGAATAACAAATTCTAACAACTTTGCCAAAGAAGTATGGCAAATAGCTAAAGATATTTCAGGTCTTAATAAAAGCAACACATGGGAAAATATTTCGATAAATATCAATAACAATGTTGTTAAAGCACCTTTACAATTAGTAACAGCATTCAATGATTATTTCATTCAGCCACCCGTTAGGAACAGTGTGAATGTAAACAGTAATAGAGCAAAATGCAATGATCATAATGTTGTAGGAAATAAATGTGGTAATAGCAGTATAAAGCAAATCGCATCTTCCTGAAACCAACTACCAAAGATGAAATAAGTACGATAGTCAGAAAATTAAAAAATAAACACAGTCATGGTTGGGATGAAATTTCACCCTGGTTGTTGAAACAGTGCTATGGTCCAATCCTAGACAATCTTACAGAACCGATAAATATGTGTCTCTTAAAGGGCATCTTCCCAGATATACTAAAGCTATCCGTTGTTAAACCAATTTTTAAAAAGGGCGACAGACATCAACTAGGTAACTACAGACCGATCACCCTTATCTCTACATTTTGTAAAATTTCAGAGTATGTGATTTACCATAGAATAATTGAGTTTATTGATAAGAATGATTTGAAGCTATTGTCATTACCGGATTCATCGCATGCATACTAAGCGATTAAATAGCGTACGCTTCTAAGCGTCCACCGTGAAGTAGCTGTCGATCCCTAACTTTTATATATTACTTACAATTTTTATATGTAGGCTATGGTTTTTTAATACTTGTTTTATTATAGATAGCTTTATTCTCTGTTATCCCAGAAATTAGTAAAGGATTAGCGTCAGGAAGGGCATCCGGCTATAAAACAAACTGCCAAAACCGTACAAATATGACAAGTTCTGTAAATTTAGCCTCGGAAACTGCTAGGGCGTTCCCCGGAAGCGACGCGCAAGGGTCCCGCCTGCCCCTTGTGAGAAATGAGCCAAGGCTACCGAGTCATGGGCGGGCTCGGCTGAAGAAGCAAGTCCAGATTAGAATTGGAACCCTGAATGTTGGATCGATGACTGGGAAAGGAAGAGAGGTTGTGGACCTAATGATGAGAAGAAAAATTGGAATTCTGTGTGTCCAAGAAACTAGGTGGAAGGGTAATAAAGCAAGAGAGCTTGGAAGTGGCTTTAAATTGTTGTACAGTGGAGCAAACAGATCGGGAAGAAATGGTGTTGGAATTATCCTGGCTAACGATTTGATCCCCTCTCTAGTCAGTGTAAACAGAAGAAGTGATCGCTTGATGAATGTGAAGCTGTGCCTTGGGGAAGGGTTTACCATTGTAAGTGCCTATGCTCCCCAAGTTGGCTGTGAGGAGGAAGAAAAGGATGGTTTTTGGAGGGACCTGGAGCAGGAACTTTCTAGTATATCAGCAGATGAAAGGGTATTTCTGGGTGGAGATCTAAATGGACATGTTGGCACCAGTGTGGAAGGGGAAGTAGTGAGGAGAGTGCATGGAGGCTGGGGATTTGGTACGAGAAATGAGGAGGGTGAGAGAGTGCTAAGTTTTGCCTTGGCATTAGATCTAGCAATATGTAACACCTTCTTCAAGAAAAACGAAAGGCAACTGGTGACCTACAAAAGTGGAGGAAGAGAGAGCCAAATAGATTTCCTTTTGTGCAGAAGAATGCATTTGAAGGAGGTTAAGAATTGTAAAGTTATTGTGGGGGAACATGTTACACCACAACACAGAGTGCTATTTATTGATTATGAATTCACGGGCATTAAGAAAAGAACAGCAAGGAAAATTACTCCAAGAATTAAATGGTGGAAATTGAAAGATCCTATTTTGAGAAGTGAATTCAAGGAAAAGGTGTTGCAAGGAACACGGCCAGTGGAAGGAGTTCAGAGATGGTGGACAGTAAATGCAGAAGCAATCAGGAAAGCAGGTGTAGAAGTTTTGGGGAAGACGTCTGGGAAAGGTGCTCCCCTGGATAAAGAAACATGGTGGTGGAATGATGTGGTTCAGGATGTCATCAAGGCAAAACGACAGGCAAAAAAGAAATGGGATGAGCCTGGAAATGACGAAGATAGAGAACACTACAGAAAGGCAAATAAAGTTGTGAAAAGAGCTGTAGGGAAAGCAAAGACAGCTGCATGGAAGGAAGTCTATGAAGAACTAGAGACCACAGAAGGGGAGGCCAAGCTTTTCAGAATCGCTAAGGCACGAGACAGGGCTTCAAAAGATCTCACACACATCAGGCAGATGAAAAGTGAACAAGGAATTGTAATTCAAGATGAAGAGCATATTAAGAAGAGATGGGAGGATTATTTTGAAAAGTTGCTAAATGAGGAAAATGCCCGTCTTGTGTTTGAGGATGGTATCCCAAATCACAACGTAACAACTGGCATATGCAGGGAAGAGGTTGTAACTGCTATTAGGAAATTGAAATGTGGAAAAGCAACCGGCCCCGATGAAATTCCAGTGGAGGCTTGGAAATGTCTGGATGAAGAGGGCATAGATATGTTGTGGAATCTATTCCAACAGGTACTTCAAGAGGAAGTAATGCCCAAGGAATGGCGGGAGAGTACCATAATTCCCATTTATAAGGAGAAAGGTGACATTCAGGATTGTGTAAATTACAGAGGAATAAAACTCATGTCACGCACAATGAAGATCTGGGAGAAAGTTATTGAAAGTAGGCTTCGGGTGGAGACGACAATAGGAGATGAACAGTTTGTATTTATGCCGGGAAAGGGAACAACAGATGCTATTTTTGCACTTAGGCAGGTCATGGAAAAGCACAGGGAGAAGAGAAAAGAACTACATATGGTGTTCATAGACCTAGAGAAAGCGTATGATTGAGTGTCCCGTCAAGAGGTATGGAGATGCATGAGATGCAAGGGAGTACCGGAGAAGTATGTGCGCATTGTTCAGGATATGTACCGTGGAGCAAGGACACGAATTAGAAGCAGTGTAGGATTGTCAGATACTATACCGGTTCAAGTAGGTCTTCATCAAGGATCTGCACTAAGCCCCTATATTTTTGATCTAATAATGGATGTCTTCTCTGAAAACTTAAGAGAACCAGCTCCTTGGTGTATGCTATTTGCAGATGATATTGTCTTATGTAGCACACACAGGGAATAGCTTGAATATAAACTGGAATGCTGGAGAAGAGCCATAGAGGACAGAGGGCTTAAAATCAGTAGGAATAAGACCGAATACCTGTGCCTTGGAGGAACTGGAAATGAAACTATTCAGATGGATGGTAGCCAGCTACAGGCAAGGGACAGTCTCAAGTATCTGGGATCCACTGTATCTAACGATGGCAATCTAGATCTGGAAATTACCCACCGAATCCAGGCTGCCTGGTTAAACTGGAAAAGGTTATCTGGTATTCTCTGTGACAGGAGACTGAATATCCAAGTAAAGGGTAAAGCCTATAAATGTGCAGTGAGACCTGCAATGCTATACGGAGCAGAAACTTGGACAACAGTGCAACCACAGTGCAAGCGATTGGAAGTAGCTGAAATGAAGATGCTAAGATGGATGTGTGGTGTTACAAGGAACGATCACATCAAAAACACCTTCATACGAGGCAGCGTAAAAGTGACTGAAATATCAAAAAAAGTGCAAGAAAGACGCTTGCTCTGGTATGGCCACATTAAGCGCAGGGATGAGAGTTATGTAGGAAGGCGAGTGCTTGGTCTGGAGGTGGAAGGCAAAAGGGAAAGAGGCAGGCCTAGAAGAAGATGGATGGACTGCGTGCAGGATGATCTCCGGGAGAAGCAGTTAACAGAAAACACTATTTGGGACCTAGGAAAATGGAAACGACTTGTCAGAAACGTCGACCCCGCATGAACGGGAAAAGACGAAGAAGAAGAATTGATAAGAATGATTTAATAAATAAGAATCAGTTTGGTTTCAGGAAGGGCTTATCAACTATAAATGCCATTGCAGAATTTTATGAAACTCTGCTTGCTTCTCTTGATGATAATAAATGTGCTATTGGGGTTTTCGTAGACTTGACAAAATCATTTGATACAGTAGATCATCAATTATTATTGGATAAGGTAGAGGCTTATGGTATAAGGGGAATAGCATTGGAACTGTTAAAATCATATTTGAATAATAGATGGCAATTTACAGAAATTCCTTTTAAGAATGGTGAAAATATGTTCAAGTTCCAATCCACTCCTGGTTTAGTTAAAAAAAAGGTGTACCTCAAGGTTCAATCCTTGGTCCCCTCCTTTTTATTCTCTACGTAAATGATGTACCACAGTCAAAAAATAGTTTGATTGTTTCGTATGCAGACGATACCTCAATTTTGAACTGGAACTGTAATAAAACAATTACTCTTCAAGAAACTCAAAATAGTATTGATCTTGTCACTCAATATTTTAATGAGATAATGTTAAGTGTAAACCCTTCAAAAACCAACTTTGTAATATTTAACAAGCATAAGGGAACTAATTTAGAAGTAGTTCGAAATCTTTACTGTGGATCTGTTGATATTCAACAGGTAGCCTCTGCAAAATTTTTGGGTATTACAATAGATCATAAATTATCATGGGAAGAGCATATAAATGAAATCTGTACAAAAATAACAAAAACTCCTTCGTTTTAAAGAGAATTTCAATATACTTACGCAGCGAATACCAATTAACAGTCTAGTATGGATTAATACATTCACAGATATCATACGGTATTGAGATATGGGGTGGGGTAGCAAATAGGAATATGGAGAGAATATTTTAACTGCAGAAACGAGCGATACGATACTTGTTTGGATTGAAATCGAGAGAATCATGCAGAGTTGCATTTAAGAAGAATAATATTTTAACAACATTTTCATTGTATATTTTCAAAGTTATATTGCTTGTAAGGAAAAATCAACATAAAGTTGTCACAATCAACAATGTCCACAATCATGAAACCAGAGGACAGAATGACTATTTTCAAAAGAGGGTAAATAAACAATATGCAGAAAAGGATCCTTTCAAAAAAGGAGCTATATACCACAATAAGCTTCCAAACCACTTAAAATCTTTGACTGGAACTGGGTTCAGAAAGTCTCTCAAGATATACCTAGCCCAGAAAGTGTTGTATTCTTTAAGTGAATTTTAAAGAAACATGTAACTGTTTAATTATGTAAAAAAGTTGTAAATATGTAAATTTAACTGTGAGTATGTTGTGTGACGTATCCAATTCTGTACGATGCAGGTTCTGGAAATAAAGAGTTTTGTATTGTATTGTATTGCATTGTATGAAAGCTCCTCCATTGACTTATCAACAAGGTTACTCAGTGATAGGAGTACAAAGTCCTTAACACTCATTTGTGCTCTCTCAATAACTGAGCATGGATGATTGATATTTATAAAATCTTGTTAAGTGCATGTAGAACAATATTTCTGTTAAATGAGACTGGTGAAGACTGCAGATATTCTACAGGAATGGTCAAGGGACATTCACTGTTATTGATCAAAGTTAATGTCCAGAACAACAGTTATTATTTGTAGTGCACTCACAACTGTAATCAGAAATCTGCTTTATCATCTAGGCTTACAGGATGGAGCCGCGTTGTGTATCGGCTATTCTTTCCCGACATTTCGGCTACTGCAATGACAGCCGAAACGTCGGGAAACAATCACTGATACACGACGCGGCTCCATCCTGTAAGCCTAGATGATAAACTATACTCCGGCTGCGAGAGCCTACAATCTACACAGAAATCTGATGTTAGCCATTTAATTACAGTTTTCATGTCTCAGACAGTCGAAGCCAAGCTGTTAATTTCTTGCATATTGAATTTCTTGAAATTTGGTTACTGTAGTAACATTCAAATTGGGTAGGTTTTGGAGAATATACTGTGAAGTAGGCCACTGTTCCATTGGAGGTTTCAGGTTCAAAAAGTAGGTTTAAAATGTGGGTTTTAACAGGGCTTTCTTTTTCAAGGGGAACACGGGGGTACGCGTACCCCTTAAACATTTTAAAACTGTTTAAGAAAAATATTGGTACATTTGTATCTAGTCCGGCAAATATAACTTTCGACTTGAAAGTTCATCGATCAGCTGGCGTCAACGCGCTGTTCACAACAGCTGGAGGAGATTACGGCTTATACTCGATTTAAATCGATCTATCGAATCAGTTTCTTTTGGTCGGCAACTCGGCACTCAGCAGCATAATCGAAACAATAGGCCGTATAATTTTCTGCTTGACAATAACTTTGTGAAATTGCTGCCTTATTCGAAGAAATTTACTTGTTTAGGCAAAAATAAGTAACATACTCTAACAATCGTGAAAAGGAAGTTCCGTTCATATAAGCACACATGCTAGTGTTTGGAGGCGGGGTAGGTTGTAATTATGTGCGTGTGGTTAGTTTTGAAGGATGAAGAAAATATCGAACTATTTAACATCCACCCAGGCATCGGAAAAACTCAAAGTTAATGATTCGAACATATCCAATGCCGGAGAAACGAACAGTGGCTCGTGTGGTGACGCAAAAGAAGATCACAACAAAGAGCTTTCAACCGCGTGTAACAGGGGGACGGATGATATTCCCGAATGCTAGGATGTGGAGAAAAGGCAGGAATTTTGCAGTAAATACGAATGGTAGGTGGTAAGAAATAAAGACTCGGCTGCAAAATTTGTAAAGAAGTTGGCGACATGGGAACGAAAGCACATCACGAGGGATGAACATTTCACAGCAGTGGGTTTCAGTTTCTATATGTGCAACTGGTGAAACTGTAAAGAAATGTCAGCAAATGCTTTCTCTCCGCAAGAAAATATGTAAACATAAAGAGAGTTCAGCTCGTCAGGCTGCAGTTAAAATACCAAAAACCCTGTGGATTTCGTACATTCATGGTTCCTGGAAGGAAGACATCTGGCGACCGACACGAAAAGCAAGCAGAGGAAGCGTGAAGATGGCAGTAATCAGCCTGTTTTAAGGACAGCAAAATGAGACACTACCACCTTGCTTATATTTATTTCACTTAATTTTAAAATGTAAAATGATTAGAAATACTGAGTGCAGTTACTACTTTGACTTGTTGACCACAAATAAATTAACCCAATGCAACCTTTCATTGAACATGTCAGCCCGACAAGTAATAACCGGACTCTGAAAATTGCCGAAGATTGCAAGATCGTGATGTTTTGTCGACTACTAATGAGAGTGCCCCTTAAATTCATTTTAGAAAAAAAGCACTGGGTTTTTATCACTTAAAAAAACTAAGCGTTATAATATGTTATGCCTTATAAAATGGTTGTTGGGACATCTTGGTTAACAGCCCTGTGTACTACTTGGGTGTGTGTTGATTTTGTCTGATAACCTGGGGTGACTGTAGAAGTGTATGTAACTGTAATAAAAACGAACAGTGGATTTAATAAGTTTTCTATGGATGATATTTTAAGGAAAATCTGGAGCATGATGCCCAGACCAGGACTTACTGGTACCGGTAAGTTGCATTCTAGCATTTGCCTTGTACTGTGTAGATTCCCCTAAAGAGCCACACTCAGGATAATCGATGTCAGCACTGGAATTAAAATCTCCAGATATACTGCATTTCATTAATACAGTCTTGGAGCATGGCCCGATATACTGAACTAAGCTGCTGGGTTGACATATGACTACTCGCAGATAGTTTGTGTGGATAAACCTGCTCCTTATCAGTCATGTAGGGTGTGAGTTATTGAAAGGAGTATTCCTTCTCTGAGGGATTTGTTCTCTCCCCACCCCTTAAAACAATTAACACCACAATTAAACATATTTATATCCCTAATTGAGATAATATCTATCCCCAATCACAGAAAAATGCTTTCCACAAAGAAAAGAAATGAATGTGTAAATATACACCCTACATGCTACAACTGTTGATCTATTACAATATTGTTATAGCATTTTCTTGGTAATGTGATGCAGTTGTAAAACAATAGGCAACAGCACGGGGCTCTCCTCAAGTGCTCTTTGTTTGTGGACTGTGCTCTGAACTTACACCCAATCCACATGTTTGACCTTACAGTACCTGAGGCAGCATATGTATCTGATCACAGAATAATCAACAGCACATTTAGTAATGATGCATAGAATGTTTGTTATGATCAATGTAAATCTTACGTGTTTACAACAAGATTTTCCTATAATAAAAGTATCCAAAGGGAGGTTCTCAAGTGACCATTGAAGAATCAGACAGGTTTCATCTCTCTCAAGCCTATGACACATACCTATTAACATTTTGAGATTGCTGTCACTACTAAGTGGCCGCTCACAGTAATTCTCATCACAGTTTTCATGGATTTTCAACCTGCCACTATGGGAATAGCTACAAAATAATATGAATTAACCTTTTTTTATTTAATTTATTTAGTTTCTAATCCTTAAAAACTGGCCTTTCCAAATGCCATACAAGCATAGGAGTCTAATAAAAATGGTTGTAAAGGTGAAAACTTAGTAGATAGGCCTATCACCACTGTGGATGGTTTTGAACATTGTCTGACGGTGAAACTTTTCCTAGCATTGTCTAAATCATACAGAACCCTGAGACCTAAAGTTGAAAATAGAGTGGTAATAAGGTCAAGAAAGAGGATGGTTGGATTAACTGTGTCCGTTGACACTACCGGTATTTGGAAATAAAACACCCATAAGCACAGCAAAGGGTGGGGTGCGGGGGTGAATGGAAGCAAAATAGGATAGATGGAAATGTTAAAAAGCATTTTCTCAGGGAAAATAAATGTATATACGGTATCTAGCTTAGATTTCTTGTTCGACGTTTTGCATAGATGTGCATCCACTGTACCCGTATATTCGAGAGGTGGTCTGTCAGATATCCGAAGCAAAGCTGGATTTGTAGACACCGACTGCTCCAGCTCAAATACTAGTCAAGAATCCACTCCAACATGACCCTCAAGAATATACGTAGTGGAAGATACGATGAAACTGTGAATTACATATATGCACTTAGCTCAAAATAGAGCACCTACCTTGTTCTCGGGGATCTTCGTAGTCAGCTTCTGGACCTAAAAAGGGGGTTCACAGTGTCATCTCTCTATACTTAAAATAAATCCAACTGACGCGGCGTCTAACAAAACTAAACAATTTAATAACAGATTGTAAACTATATCTAAACATTCATACAATTAAAAAAACACACACATATTCTCCCTTCTTCCACTACGCCACTGAAACGGCGTGTTCAAAAACATCGGGACAAAATTTTTGGGGCGGCCTAAGCCTCTTCTATGAGCTGAAACAATTAAGAGTGCCTGGCGTGCTTGACATTCCTTTGGCACACTTCTACTGTACACCCGCGCTATGGATCGCGCGACTTGAGCCACGTGACAGATTGTATAACCTGATCCGTTATGCGATCCAGCCCTACCGGCTGATCCAAGCAAAATACAATGCTGGTGACACTATGTCCTTTCATTTATGTGGGCCATGCCCTGGCCTTGACAAAACGAGTTTTCCACACAGAACCTCGTTTGACTGCACTCGGCTGTCGATATATACTTTCGTTGCCTACCGGATAACACTATAAAAATCTCATTCACTCGGAACAAAATATCAAGTCATACACACACCCTTGGTTTAAAACACATGAAACTTTCATACTACAAACATACATACTCTCGCGTCGTGATATCCCAACGGAGTTGATCCATTCATACTGAACAATAAGTAAACCGCATTCGCAACACAATGCCTTTCATACTTATGCACTTTTCAGATATATCAAACGACTTCCTAATTCTAGCACGTTATACCCTCGATTGAAATTAAACAAAAGTTTATAGCAATAAAAATTTAAATTACAATTAATATCATGAGTTATTATCATCATCACAAAAAGTAATGTCTATTTACACACGAGCGTCTGCTTTGATCTCACATCAATGCCAATCGCAATTTAATGGGATCCTCACAACCTTCCATCACTTCAGAAATACTACTACTTATTCTCAATTCTGGTTTGTAGTCAAAATAAGTCGGATATATTCAACCAGCTAAGGTAAAACATACGCAGTTACATACTTGGGTTTAATAAAGGTTAATAAGAGTAATACATGACAGACTTCAATATCCGACTTCCCGTTAAATTTCAGCTGCAACCCTACTATCTTCACTTATCCAAAGTCGTGAATGAAATAAAAGGAGTTCTACCAACTCACATCCTATGCCATGCCAAAAATAGTCTTGCCCAAGCAACGACTTCATTACAATGAGGAAACTCCTTCGCTGAAGACTCCTATTATGCCAACTGCACACGGAATTACACACATGTTAACAAATATCAAAGGTTATCATCTTCACTTCCTTAAAACTGGCATTCCTTAAAAGGGGCATAATTCCTCAGCGTTGCCAAACCAACCGCTGGTATAACAAACAATAACATCAGTTGTTAATCCACTAATTTATACATGTCAACGACCTTTGGACTAAGCGTGAAAGATCTCCTTACAATTACTTTAAAAACGTTACTAGGATATCTCCAAACTGTTGCGTATACATTTAATAAAAATACTGTTCTGTCTCTCCAAGCTTCTGGTTTCACTTTCACAGATGAAGGAATATCGTGTCTACAAATGACATTATATTACCCATCGTGAATAAATAACCACAAGTTATTTGTGTAGGTCCGATAAATATCAGTCTCGACGAGGTAATAAAAATAGAACTTCCCTAACGTCGGATGATAATAATCTTCCAAGAAGATTCTAATCTCAAATTGTTTTAACTGACTGAAAGAGCATAGCTTTCTTCGATAAAATAAACAGTTAGTCATATTCGTATTATCTCCATTCTGAACGAGTGTCTATGAGTTCTAATGAATTTCATCGTTTCCAGGTTAAATGTTTATTTCCAATACGATGCTAAGTTCATAACAATGCTGTGATATTTCACAATATATCACTATTTCTTTCTTCTCTTTTGATGTTACTTCTCGACGGATAAGACGCCCAAATTAAACTAATAAAATAATTTAATTGGTAACATAGACGAAAATGTCTATCACCTGAATTCAAAATGAATTCATTAACGTCGAAAATAAATTTGCTGTTCCTTAAAGGAAATTACAGGAATGCTAGTTCCTCAAACAAGTTAAATATCTCAGTTCAGAAACTGGATTGCAAACAAACAATACTAAAAACGTCGAAAGGTGATCATTAAAAATGGTCTCGAAGAATAAAATGTCTATACATGGAATACATAAAAGTTGTGCCGAAATATGGATAAAGGAATTGCTCTAGAATGTCACTAATAATGCTCTAACTACAACTTAAATGAACACAGCTACCTTGTCTGGAAGTCTAGAAGTTCGAGATGAGTATTTGAAAATACTCAGTTGTTACATCCTGCAAGGATCCGGGTTGGATCCTAGTTCGTCTCCAAGAACTCAAGACCTCAGGCGAGCAAAGAGCCCCTCTCCTGGAAAACATCAAGCTCTGACCGGGATCGAACTGCGTACCGCCAACCATCATCTTCTTTGTGACCGGGAATACACTGGACCTCTTGATAGTCTTCATGTCTCTTCTCACTCCGTCATGGTACAGTTTCATCGAAATATCGAGTAGTCTGGAAGGTTCTGCTTCACATCCCGAAATAAATTTGGAACGGATGTCGTGGACTTCACTCGAATTCAGAATATTCATTGTGCTGGATTATGAATATTATATCGTAGTTACTAGTGTTATGTTCGAGCTCATGAATGCCGATAATGTACTAGAGTGTAGTTGTACACAACGTCTCATGCTTGCTCGCAATGCTGACAATCATGAACAATCACTTCATCGAAGCTCCATTGTTGTATGTAATTACTCTATCATGAATGTATTCCTGGCGTACATACTTTCTTTTAGTCCATAATTGCAATCATCTTACAATTCAGAATAATGTGCATTCGTAGAAAATACACCGACATAATATTGGTGTAACAGTATAGTTCCTCACAAGAAATAGTATCAATCACTTCTACTCACGTGAATGTGTTCACTCTCCGTAGTCTGGCCTGAATAAAATGCTTTTCGGCGCCTGGTTCTGATACTTTTCTAACACTTTACAAAAATGCTTATATCTGCTAAAGTATTTTTTCAATCTCGCCGAAAGTTTATAATACACATCTAGGCGTTCAGTACTATATCCTGTAATAGAAATATTGTTCCTAATATTGAAAATCTAGAAGTTATTGCGGCAATTATACTCCTCGCAACTTCACTTAGATTTCGAGTGCGACGATCTCCACCACCTAGCTTCACGGTGCGGTGTCTCCACGAGTCATCCACTACGGACTCGGCTGATACACTCGGGACTGCTATCTCCCTGAAAAACACGTATGGTCGCTTCCAATATCTAGCCGCCATTTCCGTTCCCTCGGAAATTTTAGCGAGCTCTAGAAAATTGCTTAATCCTTCGTATTGCGACTTCTTGTCAGCTTATAAAATATCTCCAATATTTTATTATAATTTTCTTCACTTTACCAATTCAAAAATTCACTCTCTTGGGGCTTAAATGTGATAATAATCCATAAAATTTAGTTGCTGGAACACCCGTCTCCTCTAAGACTTCTCCTTATTGGCTGTGGGCTTATATCCAATCGAATAATTTATAACAATATTTAAACATTTCCTGGGAATATTCGCTGTTGCTAGGCCGATTCTAAGCTTCTGGAAGCTTCGATTGCACAAAATATAATCATCACGTAACAGGGTCACCCTCCTGCTCGACGTCGCCACAAGACTGGTTTGTGCCAAGTTCCGGCCTCAATATTGCTTGGTTAAATTTTTTTCATAGGACTCCGAAAAATATTCCCATTTTCATCCCAAATAATTCATTTTACGCGGGCAGTACCTAAAATTACCCGAGGGTCTATTTAGAAGTAGCTATGGGCTTACAATTGTGGTGCGAGTTTACAACCCTATGGCCTAAATAATGTGAAGTATGTGTCACATGAATAGTAGGTCTATGATAGTTCTTCTACAGGATATCTCATAGGTTACCCTACTATCAAAAGTAAGATTAGGTACCAGTGGCCTACCACTTTCGAAAACAAAAAGAAACGTAGATAAAATAGAGGAGGCACTTAATACTATCAGTAGCGTACCGGATGCATTTGGTAGTATTGGTTTATTCACTGGTGGTAGAAGCACTTCTCGCAATGCTTTTAACCTCAAAATTGTGCATCGCATCCATAGACTTAATTACGGTATTGGTGCTATGTCAACGATATAAAGAAAGGTTACAGCAACATCACCGATTAAAAAAACACAGTTTTGAGTGCAAACATAAATTGTTATTAAATATGAACACGCATTAAGTCTGTATAGCCTATAAACTTAGGCTTAATAACTCTCCACTTGTACAGGCTCAGAACAACAAGGTGTAGCCTACAGGTGACCTAATACAATTATAAAATGTTATACATCGGTCGTGTTATTGATATTTATCTAAAACGGAAGAAATATATCGTCCACGTGTCTGAATAAGACACGATTTTCAGGACAACAGCATTCATCCTCCTCAATAAAATCCAAAATCACTCTGACTAAAATGCATCATCGATGAGAGCAAGCACGCACAAATTAAGCCTGTCCGGAAAAAGATATTACCTTCGTATATGTTATAAATGCATCTCGCATGCAAGGGTGTTATAATTCCTCTGTTTAAGAAAGGAAGCAGAAGGAAACCTACCAACTATAGAGGAATAACCTTGCTGTCTCATGGGCTGAAAATTCTAGAGAAGATCGTAGAAGGCAGATTAAGGACCATCATAGAACCACAGTTGGAGGAGGAGCAATATGGTTTCAGAAATAACAGATCGACAATGGATCTAATTTTTACCACCCGCATGCTGATGGAAAAACATTGGGAGAAAGGCAAGAACCTGGTCATTGTATTCCTGGATATAGAGAAGGCCTATGATAGTGTTATGGGAGATAAGATCTGGGAGTGCCTGAGGAAAAGAAATGTGCCTCAGGGACTAGTAAGGAAAGTTCAGATGCTGTACAAAGACTGTATTAGCTGTGTAAAAATTGGGGAAGGACGATCATCATTGTTTTGAGACCAAGAGTGGAGTTCAGCAAGGCAGTGCACTATCCCCACTACTGTTCATCACTATTATGGATAATATAATGAAGAACATCAAGGAAAAGTTAGGTGAATTGCATGCAGTGGCCTTTGTTGATGACATCATGATTTGCGGAGAAACAGAAGAAGAAGAAGAAGAAGAAGAAGAAGAAGTACAGACAATACTCAATGTATGGAAATCCCAGTTCCAGGAATATAACCTCAACATCAGCGAGACCAAGACAGTGATATCAGTCAACAGAGATGGGCGTCCAGCAAGTGTTAAACTAGGAGACCACCAGCTGGAGTGTGTGGACAGTCTTCCTTAGCTTGGAAGTGTATCTCCAGTGATCATTTGGTCAGTAAAGAAATTACCAACAGAGTGCAAAAGGGATCAGACTTCTACCAACAAGTAAGGACACTTCTATGGGATGACATGATTCCAAAACCAGCTAAACTGGCGATGTTTTACTGCTACTTTACACCAATATTGACCTATGGTATTGAAACATGCACCCTTACAAAAAGTGATGCATCAAGACTGCAAGCATCAGAGATTAAATTTCTTAGATCTACCACCCAGAAGACCAAGATGGACAAGTTAAAGAACAAGGAGGTGAGGAGACAAGCTGCATTAAAGACATCTCTATTAGACCGAGTCAGCACATCTAGACTACGGAGGTACGGGCATGTGATGAGGATGGAGCCTGCAAGTTCAGCCAGAATAAATTTGGAAAGACAAGTGGATGGAAAAAGACTTGTAGGAAGACCTAGAACCCAATGGATGGACATGATCAAGATTGATCTAGTGACCAGAGGATGGACAGTGGATGATGTTCTCCATAACAAGTTGTATATGGACAGGTTGAAGTCGAAGATGCTCATAAACAGTACCCGGGAAACTGAAACTGTACAAAGATGATGATTATGATTCATTTACCAATATTACACAACACTTTTATTCTTTACCAGCATTGGTAGAATATAACGGTCTCAACACAAAAGAAGAAGCAACATAAAAACAAGAGAACATAAACCAAAAGGTAGCTACCAACTTAACTTCTATAAACTGAACAGATGCAATAACTCCCCCGTCTATAAGCTAGAGCCAATTGAAGTTAAGTCTATCAGGTTTCTTTTCTAACTCGATAAATACGACTCAGGAACTTGCTGATTAACAGGGTGAACAGGTTCAACATCTGGTTCGTGTAGGATTACTGCACTTATTTTATCTTTTGGAGGAGTTAGCGAACCACAATCTCAGGAGCGTTATCATCAGGATCAGAATATAAATCAACTACATCATCAGTTATTGGCGCAGACATTGCACTAGTTCCAGGAATGGCACAATTATTAGTAGAGCTAGACGGCAAAAGTTGATCTACATGTTTCGTGTGAGTGATACCATTAGCGTCTTGCACAACAAACATAACGTTTCCTTCACGTTCATTTATTATACCTTTCTCCCAGGAATCAGTTTTATTACCGATTCTCATACGTGCCTATCTGGAATGAGCGTGTTTTGTCCATCAAAAGTCTAGGTCTAATTTTAGGTTGGATATCAAAGAACTTAACCAAACTTAATCTAGTCCTCAGACCTCTACCAAACATAAGCATAGCTGGACCTTGACCTGTGGAAGGATGTTCAGCATTACGATAAGCAAGCAACCAAGTATATAGTTTATCTATGGTGGTTCTTTCATCGAATTTGCTGGCTTTTAATGCATGCTTGAAACTTTGGACATGTCTCTCTGCCTGGCCATTAGAGTTTGGATGGTAAGGAGCAATTGTCAAATGCCTAATACAATTTTTGGCACAAAAAGATATAAAATCATCACTTATTAATTGGAGTCCATTATCAGACACAATAACTTTAGGCAACCCAAATTGAGCAAAGGAATTAAAGCATCAACCAAGGCTGATGTGGTAGTAGATGACATTTGGATAACTTCTGGCCACTTACTATAGGCATCAACTACAATCAAGTACATGCCCTTGGAATATTCTGCAAAGTCGATATTGAGTCTTTCCCAAGCCTCCCTGTTCCAATCCCATGGGTGGTAGGGAGCTTTAGCTGGTGAGTTACTAACCCTGGAACATCCATTACAATCATCAATAATTAAGCCTATTTCCTTATCTAATCCAGACCACCATACTGTGCCCTTATCCACAGGTCAATATTTTGCGTATAAATAATATTTATAAGGTATGGCTAATTTTGAATCGCGCGCGACTTTTGTTCTAGAAGGGGATGGAAGCTATCACCGAGTGTATGTGGCGCGCACAGCAAGAACATTGAGGCCTGGTATTTATTAATTCTTGTCCGAAGTTTTAGAGACACGGCAAGTACTACACTTTTATTGCACTGGAAAAAGAAGAAGATTGAATTATCTCGGAAGGAAATTGGTTAGCAAGAAGCCAAAATATTAGCAATTATTTGTTGAGGATTTTTGTCGCTATGATGTAGCAATTGAGCCAAGCTCATCTCCGCGTGGTGTGACGTGGAAGCCACGAGTAACTTTCTCGAATCCCAGGAGAGTATATAAGGGGGCTGAGATACATCGAGAGGTCACTCACATTCTGTGCATGGTCGCGGACACTCACATTCTGTGCATGGTCACGGACACTCACATTCTGTGCATAGTTACGCGTCTGTCTTCGTTAAGCACTTTGTGCGCTAGTGAGCATATTAATCTACGTGGAAGTTCTGAACTTAGTCAGTGAATATCACCGGACCAAGTTATGGTCTATCTTCTAGTGATAGAATTTTTCACGATGTGTGGAACTTATAATATTTCGAGACGACATGATAGTTAGGCTTCGAACTCAGTGAACTATTTGGAAGTTAAGGCTATTAGTGGCCAGTTGACACTTAGTCAGTTTTCATCGCATGGACATATGGTAGACTTAGTCTACAGTACCTTCAATATTATGGAACTTATTTGTTTCCAGGTTGTCAGTGAGGAACGTTTGTCTCGATAGTTGGTAAGATCAGCCACGACTTTATACTATATTCTACGGATACCAGTCTTGCATGGTCAGATCATTAGACGACGTTTGGGACCAGTCGTGCTTGGCACGATTTGGGAAATGCATAATCTCACCCATTAGGGGATTCGAGGGGCCCATCTGTATTCTTACGGATGTGTGCTAGGCACTACCTATTACCCGAACACAGGGACTAGCCAGCGTTGGGGCCAGCCGTGCTTGGCGCGTGTCTGGGAGATGCATAATCTTACCCGTTAGGTTATTTATAATAGGAACTTCAGATCTGAACCATTTGCATAAGATTGTAAGTGTATCAAAAATTAGTATGGGTCACAGCTGCATCAAAACTACAACTGATTTGAGTATTATGGATCCGTTGGATTGAACCCCTATTCTTCGAATAGCGCCAGCTATTATGACAGTATGGGAAGAACGTATTTCGAATCAGCTTCAGAACTAACAGTCATGTGCTGTTAAATAAATTGCGGGTAGAGTTGAAAGCGGATACGAGGATTTACGTACGCGTCCGATGGGACGGACGAATGGAGACACTTCTGGAAATGGAACTGTAATGGAAACAGCCAGGAGGCCCACCTCTACAAGAACTTCTGCAATGTAAGCTATAATTTGGAATGGTATTTGGAAATTTTCATTTTGAAGAAATATCAACACACAACCATCTTTCAGTTTGCTGAGGCAAGCTAGATTATCGTTTTGAGTGTTCAGAACACGTTGCTATTCGATTTTGAGTCTATGGACAGCATCATGCACCGTTTAGTTAATTTTTTGTATTTTTTCATCATGGTCATCAGCCGTAGGATCTTCAGATCTTATTTAGTTATTTTTGATAAATGAATATATTTTGTTCTCCATTCAGGAATTCGAGCTTGAATATTTCAAGTAGTTTGTCCACAATTTCCAATTTTTGGAAATCTGATAATGATATTATAAATAATTTTCATAATAATAATAATGTTCTCTGATTTATAGTAATAATAATAATATCTTGTGATGTTTTGTGACAGTTTAAATAATGATTTATAACAGTTTGGAACAGGTTAGTCCATTTTTGCGATTTTATTATCCGATTGTAAATGGTCTTGTGGAGGCCATGAGCGAAGAGCCTCCAGATCAAAAGTACGCTGAAATTATCAAAGAGTTCCCTGATCTCCTGAAAGAACGAATCAATTTTTCAAGTCCACGTTCCAGTGTGATGCACCCCATCATAACAACTGGACATCCAGTCTCTGCTAAGGCACGGCGATTACCACCAAAGAAACTTGCAGCGGCCAAGGCAGAATTTCAGCAGATGATCGATATGAGCATCTGTCGACCTTCGAACAGCTGTTGGGCAAGTCCTCTCCACCTTGTACCCAAAAGAGATGGATCTTGGCGTCCTTGTGGTGATTATCGGGCATTGAACAACATCACTCAACCCGATCGCTACCCAATACCCAATATACAAGACTTCAACAGTCAGCTGGATGGAAGAAAAGTATTTTCCAAGATCGATCTCCTGCGCGCATACCATCGTATAGCAGTTCATCCTGACGATGTTCTGAAGACTGCAGTAATAACCCCCTTCGGACTGTTTGAATTTGTTTCCCTACCGTTTGGATTACGCAATGCAGCACAGACCTTTCAGAGATATATGGATAACATTCTACGAGATTTTGATTTCACCTACTGCTACATCGATGATGAGACGCAAAATTTCTTCATTGTTGTCATCAAACCAGTCTTGACTTTTCTGCTTTACCAAACCAATGGTTTCTTCAGCTGACTTAGTGATTATCTCCCTCAGATTGGTCCATTCTTCTCGAATGTCACTTGTTTTAACTGGATGATCTGATAGCTGGGCATTGATCATATTCTCAAAGTTTGTGGAAATAGATTCATCCTGAAGTTTGGAGGTGTTAAACTTTCCTCTGGATGGGGTTTGGAAACGCCTTGGTGGTTTTGGGCTGATGGATATCCTGAGTTTACAGATGAGAAGTTTGTGATCCGTCCAACAATCGTCAATATTCCTTGCTGTTTTGGTAATAAGTATGTCCTTCTTATCACATTGTCGGGTAATGACGTAATCAAGGATGTGCCAATGCTTAGAACGTGGATGCATCCACGTGGTCTTGAAGCGGTCAGGTAATCGGAATTGAGTGTTGGTGATGAAGAGTTCATGTTCTGCACAAAGACCAAGAAGAAGAAGTCCATTGGGATTACAGGATCCAAGACCTTGTTTACCCATCACATTTTGCCATAGCCGGTTATCTTTTCCAACTCTTGCATTGAAATCACCAAGGAGTAAGAGCTTATCTGTAGATAGTACCTTGGAGATGATTGTGCCAAGCTGGTCATAGAACTGGCCCTTAACTTCATCATCGGCCTTCAAAGTTGGAGCATAGGCAGATATGTGAGTCATGAATGAACCTCCAGAGAGTGGAATGCGGAGAGTCATAAGTCTTTCGCTGATTGCAGTGGGAGTAATTTGGAAATCATTAACTAGCTTGGTCTTTACAGCGAATCCTACACCATGAATACGATGTTCTCCCTCCTCCTTTCCCTTCCAGAAGATGGTATAACCTGATCCAAACTCAGTAATTTTTCCTTCAGTGGACAACCTGGTTTCACTGAGAGCAGCGATGTCAATGTTGAGTCTGGATAATTCATGAGTAATAAGAGCCGTTCTTCTTTCAGGCCTGTCGTTATCTTTTAAGTCAAGCAAAGTTCTGACGTTCCATGTTCCAATGATAAAATTGTGTGTCCTTATTGACTTGGTAGTTTTTGTTTTTCGACCGCATGAGGGGTGACCTGCTGGGTGCGGCCGCCCAGCCGGACAGTAGATGTGACTTCCGATGTTTAGCCCACCTTTTCTAGGGCCTTCCCCATGTGGGGTGAGCAGCGGTAATCCTAAACAGGCCTGCTCAAACACAGATGCAGGACCGAACTCCTGAGTAGCCACAGAGTCCCAGGAAGACGACCATCACACATCTGCTGCCAACGTGCAGGTCCGAACTAGGGGCTTCCAGTTACACCCATAACCTGCCCCCACCATCCATATCCCATCGCCGTTGGACTTTAGAAAATAAGTGACTGATGGAAGAATTGCCACTGGCGTGTATTTGTTTAGGGTGGATCACAACTTGCCAGGAAGTGACCCACTCACTATGATCTCGGAGTCGTGTCCTGCGGCACATATGAAATGAGACATGCAAGACCAGACACAGAGACTGCAACGAACTGCCGCAGACTCAAAATATTACTGAGGTGCGCCTTCACAGCCAATTCGTCTGGCATGGCCTCTTCCGCCTTCACGACCGTTGGGAACCATAAAAGTAATGGATTCTTCTTCCGCCCGCTTTGCCGTTGGGCCTAAACACATGTGCCCCATCCGCCAGCTCCGCCGTACCGAAGTTCATCTTCTCCGCCTTCACTGCCGTTGAGGTCTTCACTCGTAACCCTGAGCTGGGACCCTTACCAGATGATACACACCGGGCCAGTGCGCTCTGGGACTCACATAGGCAGGGGCGCCACTCCCTGGGTAGGGCTACCTCCGAAGAGGGTCCCTACCTGCGTCTCATCAACATCAAAAGGGAAGCCTATCTATCTCATCTTCAAGACCCATCCTCAAATACGAAGAAAGCTCTGTATTTAGAACTCAAGAGTAAGTGTCAGACACAAATAAGAGAGATAAAGAATACTTGGTGGCAGCGGAAAGCTGAGGAACTTCAGAGGCTATCTGATACTCGTGATCTGAGGAACTTCTATGCAGGGATTAAAGAGATATATGGCCCACTTCGTTCTTCATCAGGTACACTAAAAAGTGCTGACAACTCTGCCACTCTTACTGACAGCCATGATATCTTAGAGCGTTGGAAGGAACATTTCTCCATCCTTCTAAATCGTCCCTCAACAGCTGCTGAAGACTTCCTCCGTGATGTGCCGAAATATCCTGAACAACCATGGATGGCTGTACCTCCTTCTTACACGGAATTCAGTGTAGCTCTCAATCAAATTAAACCAAGAAAGGCACCTGGCCCAGATAACATCCCACTGGAATTAATTCAAGCTGGAGGTCAGTCCCTCAAAACGCGGATTTTCACTCTTATTCTCAAAATTTGGGAATTAGGAGAAGTACCTGGTGACCTAAAGAACGCCACTATCATCACAATCTTCAAGAAAGGTGATCGTAGTGTTTGTGGCAACTATCGCGGTATATCGCTACTATCTACTGTGGGTAAAATTCTCGCCAGAATTTTACTTAACCGCCTTCAGGTTATCTCAGAAAAGATCCTCCCCGAGTCCCAGTGTGGATTTCGATCTTCCAGAAGCACAACTGACTTGATTTTCTGCATAAGACAACTACAAGAAAAATGTAGTGAGCAACAGAATCCACTCTTCTTAGTCTTTTATGATCTGGAAAAGGCCTTTGACTCAGTTCCAAGATCTGCTATGTGGGCGGTGATACAACGCTTTGGCTGTCCTCGACGCTTTGTTGATCTAATCCAAGCTCTCCATGATGGCATGACCGGTCAGGTTTGTCAGCAAAATAAGATCTCTGACGAATTTCCTATCACTCATGGACTGAAACAAGGCTGCGTACTTGCTCCAACACTGTTTGCATTGTATTTGGCTGCAATGCTCTATAAATCGCCCACAAACATCCCAGGTGTAGATGTCAGGTACCGATTTGATGGAGGGCTCTTCAACCTAGCTCGATTTCGCTCCAAGAAGCTAACTCAGGTTACGAAGATAACCAATATGTTGTATGCAGATGATGCAGCATCGCCTACACTCACGCCAGTGGAGTTGCAACAGACTGTTAATTGCTACAAGAATGCATGTGAACGTTTTGGTCTCACCATTAATGTTCAGAAGACCAAGGTTCTGGCACAACCCTCACCAGGCACTTCCCTTCCGCACTTCAACATTTCTATCTCAGATACTCCATTGGAGCAGGTAGACCACTTCTCGTATCTGGGCAGTCTGCTATCTGTACACGGCAATTGTGGGCAGGATGTTGAGAAGAGAATCGGTGCTGCCCATGCGGCATTTGGGCGACTATCGCACCGGGTCTTCTTGAATAAAGATCTGACCGTGAAGACGAAGCTCATGGTGTACCAAGCTGTTGTTATCTCAACATTGTTGTATGGCTGTGAAACCTGGACCCTCTATCGACATGACTTCCGAAAGCTTGAGCGCTTCCATCAACAGAAGCTTCGATCCATCCTTAAGATAAAGTGGGAAGACCACATCACCAATCTTGATGTTCTTGAGACAGCGCTTGCTAATAGTATAGAATCATCCATCATTGGTCATCAACTTAGATGGATTGGACATGTCCAACGGATGGATGATACGAGACTACCACGCCAGGTTCTGTATGGTGAACTCACCTCCGGCACCAGACCTCATGGAGGCCCTAAGAGACGTTACAAGGACCAATTCAAGCAGAATATGAAGTTGACAGGTCTCAATCCACAAACCTGGGACCAGCTTGCTAAAGACCGTTCAACTTGGCGCCAGACCATCCCGGCTGCTGTCAAAATGTTTGAAGAAGAACGTCGTAGAATTGTTAAGGCCAAGCGACAAGCACGTAAGCTCCGTGCAGCACAGCCACGCCCTCCACCAACAGTTCTGTGTGATCTGTGTGGACGTTTGTTTCATGCACGCATTGGGCTGTTCAGTCACCGCAAACATGCCCACAGACCTCAACCTTAGATTATTTTAGACTGTTTTGGAAGAAGATGTATACTCGGAAACGAGTTAAAGCCGACGACGACGACGACGACGACGACATCGATGATATACTCATAGCTTCCTCCAGTGAAGATGAACATAAAGGACACCTGTATTTGTTATTTGAGCGCCTCAGTCAGTTCAATATTAACATTAATATTAGCAAATGCATCTTTGGAGTGACAGAAGTGCCATTTCTTGGTTACCTGATCTCTGCCAATGGTATCCTTCCATTGCCAGATCGCGTACAAACAATCAAAGACTATCCACTACCGGAAACAATCCAAGACTTGCGTCATTTCTTAGGACTAATCAACTTCTATCGTCGAGCACTTCCTCATGCAGCCAATATGCAGGCTAAACTCTTTGACATCACTCACGGAGCAAAGAAGAACGACAAAAGAAAAATAACTTGGACAAATGAACTTCAAACGATATACTCAGATTTGAAGACTAGTCTTGTTAATGCAGCTCTTCTCGCACATCCTTCCTATGAACTACCGTTGGTTTTGATGGTTGACGCTTCTGACTTTGCTATGGGTGCTTCACTTCACCAAGTTAGAGGATATATTCTCCAACCCTTATCGTTCTTTTCAAAGAAACTCAGCGGCACACAGAAGAACTACTCGACTTATGACAGAGAACTTCTTACTGTGTATTCAGCTGTCAAACATTTCAAACATATGCTAGAAAGTAGAGAATTCCCAATCTATACGGATCATAAACCTTTGACATTTATGTTTAATCAACGACCCGACAAAGCTACCCCTCGGCAACTACGCCACATGAGCTTTATAGGGCAGTTCACCACTGACATTAGGTATGTGGAAGGAACAAATAACTCGGCTGCTGACGCTTGTTCTCGAATTTCTTCCATCAGTATACGCTTTACTACGGAGGAGATTGCCAAAGCTCAAGTTACAGATGAGGAATTGAAACATCTGCAGCAATCAAGCGCATGCTCTCTGAAATTCCAGGTGTTTCATTTACCCAATAACCATGAACTTATCTGTGACAATTCCTTCGGCAAGCTCAGACCAATCATCCCTACTGCATTTCGTCATCGCATATTTGAGTCCATCCACAACCTGTCACATCCTGGGGTAAAAGGATCGATCAAACTCATCCAACAACGATACGTATGGCCGTCGATGATAAAGGATATCAAGTTATGGGCATTATCATGAGTCCCTTGCCAGCGAGCTAAAGTCTGGCGTCATACACACAGCGCTATTGGACTATATGAGCAAGTTACAGAACGATTCAGCCATGTCAACATTGACATTGTTGGACCTCTTCCATCATCCCAAGGTTACTCATATGTACTCACCATGATCGACCGGTTCTCACGGTGGCCTGAAGCAGTTCCAATAAAAGACATTACCGCAGAAACAATTGCATCCACCATACTCTTAAACTGGATTGCCCGTTTCGGAGTTCCCAATACAATCACTACTGATCGTGGACGACAATTTGACTGTGGACTCTTCAGATGTCTCACGCAATCACTTGGCGTCCAACATATCAAAACTACAGCATACCACCCAGCAGCAAACGGGATGATTGAACGCTGCCATCGGCAATTGAAATCATCTCTGAAAGCTCACCTAACAAGCGACTGGGTCCCCAAACTTCCATTAGTTCTGCTAGGACTGAGATCCTACATCATCCCCAATCACAACACAACTCCAGCAGAGATGACCTATGGAACACCAATTAAACTACCTTCAGACTTCTTCAATGGACCTTCGAATACAGAAGATATTCCAACTTTCTTATACAAGCTGAAAGAACAAACCAGAACACTTCAACCTGTGCAATCAGAGCACCACTCTGGCAACAAGATATTTGTTCACCCAGAACTAATGAAGTGTGAATACGTGTTTATTCGGCAGGATGGATACCGACGCCCTCTGCAACCAGTGTACAATGGACCATATCGTGTGCAGTCAAGCAATAACAAACATTTCAATATTGAGACCCCATCAGGCTCACAAACAGTGTCCATAATCGACTTAAGCCAGCATTCCTCCTTAAAGAACCCCAATCAACGTCAACAACGGACACTGCCGCAGCATCTCCACCTCCGGATCCAGCTACTCCTCTGAAACATCGTGAGCCTCGTCCCAGTGTCACCACAAAAGTTGGCAGACGAGTGACATTCCCTCGTCGCTTCCTTAGCGTTACCACTGGGGAGGGAGTGTGTGGAGGCCATGAGCGAAGAGCTCTTTGGAGAACTTAGAGTTCTTTGTTTCTTTACTCTGTGCTAGTTTTGTGTACTTTTCTTTCTGTTAGCATAAAAGGTTTGCAAGAAGGAATAAAAGTTTTCCTAGTCGCCAGCATCAAATATAATTTATTTTTATATTATATTATTATATTATATTATTATTTATTATTATATACCTAATCCAAGTACCTAATCTGATAATGATATTATAAATAATTTTCATAATAATAATAATGTTCTCTGATTTATAGTAATAATAATAATATCTTGTGATATTTTGTGACAGTTTAAATAATGATTTATAACAGTTTGGAACAGGTTAGTCCATTTTTGCGATTTTATTATCCGATTGTAAATGGTCTAATGCACACCCATATCTAACAGAGATATCATGAATTTTACCAAGCATTACGCAGTTGCGTTAAATAATTAGTGTCCTTTATGACACGGAATCCCTTCGGAAGACCAAGGAAAGCCTGTATCAAATAGGGTTTTCTCGAGTTTACATAAATAATAATAATAATATGGTAATGTCACTATATGACGATTTCGAACAGAGGTAGACACGATTTAAGGATAATGTAAACTTCTGTGATGATTAAATTGGTATAAATTTATTGGTGGAGCAAGTAAGCTTCGTAATGAACAGGCATGTGGCTTGATAAAAAAAATGATTAAAAATATATGTTGAAGGTAGAAGTGAATCTTGTCATTCAGTAGTGAGATGAAATCACACGAATGAATATGGTATAATGGTTAGTGTCAGCCATAAGGATGGTTAGATGGCCTATATATATAAAAATATATATGTTGCAGATATATATATATATATATATATATATATAATTACGGATTAACAATCTGTTGAAGTTAAAAACCCAATGGTTATTGTCGGCAATCATCACATGTAAATTTCAATAACATTTAACGTGTAATATTTCAACTACCCACTTAATTGTCAATACGATTTTGTCTAAGACAGACCCTAGATTTGACGATGCCTTACCGTTTGTCAGAAAAATGAATATAATATTAGAAAATATAACACACCAGTAGAATGGGTATGTGCCAAAAATAAATATTGAACATTGTTGACAAATGAGAAGCTATTCATACATATCACGAATAATTATGTTTTATATAACATGCTGAACGAGTTCCATAACTGAATAATTAATTAGATTTTTGTGTAATTAAATAAATTTTTTGGATTTGAATAAATTACTGATTTTATTAATTTATGATAATTTTGTTGCTTCTGTTATATGAGAAAATAAATAGATTGATCTATTCTAAAACTGGAAAATCAAGATAAAATATGAATGATTTAATTATTTAATTATATTTTTGAAATATGAGAATAATTTGACGTCATAGTCAAGTGAAACAGTTATTAAATGAATGTAAATTATGGATCTAGAACAATTGATCAAATAAATCTTCAGATAATCAAGTTCTGAGAAATCCTTGCTTAATGATTGTACAGATAAACAATAATATTTGCTCTTATGTCTGATAAATATTCATGTTTCTTTTTCAATTATTCTACGCAACGATTATTCAAGATACAGATTTTTGAAAGTGAATTATTTTCTTGGAAAGTGAAGAATTATAAATAGTGTAAGTAGTAGACTATTGCCATCAGGATGGACAATTCAATTTGACCTGAACAGCCTAACAGCGTAAATATTTTCATAATTAGTGAGATGCCAATGGACTATGAATTTTGGCCATCGATCATTTATCAAGTGTTTTTTCTCTAAAGTGTTGATATTTCTATATTGTATTTTGTGTGTGCTTGAAAATTCTTTCTCATTCATTTGATGGCTATTTTTTGCATTTTAAACTTCATATTTTAATTGTAATAAAATTAGATTTTTTAGAAATTGTGATATTTTCATTTCTCCCTTCTATCATTATTGTTGCATCGAACCGAGAATCAGTGAAGCATGTTAGATTTTGTTTTATGTTTTAATTTCACCCAGTTTGGCGCCCTGAGATATTTCTGAGTCTCGTGCTAGCTGATTTTCGGTAACGTGCATATGTGGTCGTTGGACTTCGGTCCAAACGGTCACAATACAAAGCTACGGGCAAGAGCCTTCATTTTAGTAATCCCTAAATGACCCGAGTGGAGTTCTTTCAAAATCTGGGGTCTCAAACTAGCTGGAATGACAACTCTTCCCCCTTTTGCAATGCAATTATGGTCAATAGAGTATTCAATTTTTTGTTGGGAATACCCTTTCAGGAAATTTGGTAATACGGCAGGAAATTGATCATTTTTGACACAATTCAGGGCAACAGATAGCATTTTGTCTTTGGCCGTTTCGTTAGCAACTTCTTTCGCTGTAACAGGGGCACTATCTAGCATGAGAAAGTTTATATACAAAACAGTTTCATTAGGTTCAGTCTGTGCAGGTAATGGCAATCTAGACGAGCAATCAGCATTTCAGTCCTCATCTGTTTTGCGATAGATAATGTCATAGTCATATTGAGACAAGAGTTCAGCCCACCTTTGGCGCCTTTTGTCACATATTGAGGATAGTTGAGTTTTAGGACTAAAATTATAGATACCGTAAGTGGTTTATGGTCTGTCACCACCGTGAAATGACGCCCTCTTAGGTACAAGTCACATTTCTTCACGCCCCAAACAATAGCCCTAGCGTCCTTATCCAAAATACAATAGTTCTTTTCTGTTTTACTCCATGTAGAACTAGCAAACAATAAGGGTCTTTCTGTCCCATCTGAAAATATGTGCGATAAACAAGCTCCCATACCTGTTTCAGATGCATCACAAGCAAAAACTAAAGGCATTACTGGATTATAATGAAACAAAATCTTATGAGAAAATAACATAGATTTAGCCTGTTCAAAAGCCTTATCACATTTGGCATTCCATTTAAACTTTGGTTGATTAGCACACTAGCACAGGGGACCTAAAACACTAGACAGGTTTGGTAAAAATGTACCATAATAATTCATCAACCCACAAAATGACAAAATCTGGGTCTGAGTAACAGGTTTAGGTGCTTTATGAACAGCCTCTAGTTTCTCGTTAGTAGTGCCCAATCCATTCCTATTGATAATGTGCCCACAGTACTCAATCTCATCTTTAAAAAACCTACTCTTCCCTATGTTGACAGTCAGTCCTGCTGTTTTATATCTTTCAGTCAACACTATTACATGGAACCAGTGTTCTGTAGGGGATGATCCAGTGATGATAGTATCATCAAGATAACGGAAGGTTCTCTTAAGACCTGAATGGATATTGTCCATCTTGGCCTGCTGAATAGCCGGAGCTGAAGCAATACCAAAAGCAAGTCTCGTAAACTTGAACAGCCCCCAGGGGTTAACAATCGTCTGCAAGTTTTGAGATTGCTCATCCATTTCTAGTTGTAAGTAGGCACTATTTAGATCGAGTTTAGTAAATTTCTCACCCCCTCCTAGCTTTGCAAAGTTTCATCAATCTTTGGTAAAGGGTATTGGGACACTACATGGTTAGGGTTGACAGTTACCTTAAAATCCCCACATATTCTCACCTTCGGTGCCACGCTCTTAGCTTGATCAATAAGAGGGGCAATGGGTGTAGCCCAACTTGTTCGAGCCAACTCCTCATCTGCTAACTAGTCAAGTGTTCCTTCATTCACCATATCCTGTATTTTACTTTCTATCAGAGATTGGTGAGCTAGTGGGATGGATCTAGCTTGAAGAGCTATGGGCTGAGCCCCCTCTTTAAGTACTAGGGTCCCCTTGGCCCCTTTTCAGGTCTCTGGTTGTTTAGTGAAAACCTCGGGATACGCCTTTACTAATTTCTCCACTGAATTGATTTCAGGGTGAAAGACTTCCAGTTATTTCACCTGATGCACGTTCACCACATTTTCCCAGTTTAATGGAAGGGATCCAAGCAAATTCCTACCAAGCACAGTGGAGCTAGTTGATGATTTCACGACATACAAAGGCAATAAATGCTTTACATTTTCAACCTCAGCCACAACATTCACCAAGTACACAGAACCCTTTACAGGTGTGTTGTCATATTGAATAATATTTGTTTTCACTTTACGCAGTTTGTCTTCAGGAAAATGTTTATACCATTCTTCATATGTCATACAAGTAGCATGTGCACCTGTATCTACCTCAAAAGGAACCTTTTCCATCCACCATTACCTTAACAAACCAGGCGTCATTGCCAACACTTTCAATAACACCTATTTTGTGCACTGGAAACTGCCTTATGCCAGTGGAACACTCAGACACGTTACCACTTCCTACACATACTTTAGGATCACTTGAAAAACTGATACTCTCCTCTTTGCTACTTCCTACACATACTTTAGGATCACTTGAAACACTGATATTCCCTTCTTTGCTACTTCCTACACATACTTTAGGACCACTTGAAACTCTAACACACTCTTTATACGCACTATGTTGAACACACAATTTACTGAACATAATGATTTTTAAAGACACCTCATCTTCCTCACTGTTTGCATCAGTCGACTGCTCTTCTTTATCTTTGGAGTCATCTAGCACTAGCCTGTAAACCCTCCACCCTTTTGTCTTGGAGTTGAAGCGCCCAGAGTGTATTTTCTTACTTGGCTGGTTGGTGTATGGACCAGATTTCTTACTCGAATATGGATCTTTTCAAGAGCTACCTCCTCGATGGCACATAATGGAACATTTCCTTGGACTACACATGTTCTGCAGGTGTTGTCTCACAGGTAGCACTGTGGTTTTAAGTGTCTTGCCTTCCCACACCAATAGCAACGCCTGCCATCAGGTTGGAGATTCACTTGATGCACTCGATTTGTTGAGGCATCACTTCGGTCACTTCCCACCAGAGCTGCTTCAGCAGCAGTCTCCATAGTCAGTGCTATATCCTGGCATTTTGGGAAAGTCAACTTCTTCTCACCAAACAACTTCTTCCGTAAATGTCCATTCTTTAAACCACACACTAATCTGTCTCTTAAAGCTTCATCGAGGTTGTCTTTAAACTCGCCATGTTGAGCTAAGGTGTTCATCTTAGAAATATATTGAGGAATTGTCTCATCAGGCGAGAGGTTTTTGGTATAAAACTTGTACCGCTCTCGGATCACAGATGGCGTTGGCTCTAAATGTTTTTACTAATTGCAATAGAAAATCAAAAATATGAGTTTCAGGTCTTAAGGGATACACTAAGTCCGCAATGAGAGCAGCATACTCAAATCCAACGTGACTCATCAGGTGGTTTGTGTGAAGTGACTCGGGAATATTGCGTACTACAAACTTATTTTTCATGATCGATATTGTGCTTGTTAGAGGAGATTGTCGGGGTACCATCAACCGTGAATGGCATTCCAGACAACCCCATCCTTCGAACACACAACCTGAGAGGATCGGATGTACTTCTGTTAGGGATAGCCGGCACGAGGTCCACTTCCCAAGGGATCGGGTCTAGACGGGGTAATGTCATAGACGCCCAAAAAAGCACACCCACAAAACACAAAGCTAGTAAATAATATCATCCAGGCTTAAGTAAAATTCGAAGAAAATATATTTATTCAAAAATCAAACCCCTATCCTACACACATCAAAAAAAGTTTTGCATCACCTCGGTTCCCAGATCTCCGGCATATAGACGTTGACTGTGTATATTGTATCCAAGATACAGTCCCTTTGACTGTTCATAGATGTCACTAAAACTGCTCAAAGATGTAAACAACCATGCATGAGCAGGGCCTATTAGACGGAGGGGGTACGACAGCCGATCAGTTCCAGTCATTCCACCAGGACGAAGGTACGCTGCTCATGTTGTCTGTAGTTCTACCATGCCTAGAAGGTCAATACCGCAGTTCGATCGCGTCCGCATTGTTACTTTGTGTCAAGAAGGGCTCTCAACAAGGGAAGTTTCCAGGCGTCTCAGAGTGAACCAAAGCGATGTTGTTCGGACATGGAGGAGGTACAGAGATACAGGAACTGTCGATGACAGGCCTCGCTCAGGCCGCCCAAGGGCTACTACTGTAGTGGATGACCGCTACTTACGGATTGCCGCTCGGAGGAACCCTGACAGCAATGCCACCATGTTGAATAATGCGTTTCGTTCAGCCACAGGACGTCGTGTTTCAACTCAAACTGTGCGCAATAGGCTGCATGATGCGCAACTTCACTCCCGACGTCCATGGCGAGGTCCAGCTTTGCAACCCCGACACCATGCAGCGCGGTACAGATGGGCCCAACAACATGCTGAATGGACCCCACGGAATTGGCATCACGTTCTCTTCACCGATGAGTGTCGCATATGCCTTCAACCAGACAATCGTCGGAGACGTGTTTGGAGGCACCCTGGTCAGGCTGAACGTCTTAGACACACTGTCCAGCGAGTGCAGCAAGGTGGTGGTTCCCTGATGTTTTGGGGTGGCATTATGTGGGGCCGACGTACGCCACTGGTGGTCATGGAAGGCTCCGAAACGGCTTTACGATACCTGAATGACATCCTCCGACCCATAGTGCAACCATATCGGCAGAATATTGGAGAGGCATTTGTCTTCATGGACGACAATTCTCGACCTCATCGTGCACATCTTGTGAATGCGTTCCTTCAAGATAACGACATCGCTCGACTACAGTGGCCAGCATGTTCGCCAGACATGAACCCTATCGAACATGCCTGGGATATGTTGAAAAGGGCTGTTTATGGACGTCTTGACCCACCAACCACTCTGAGAGATTTACGCCGAATTGTCGTTGAGGAGTGGGACAATTTGGACCAACAGTGTCTTGATGAACTTGTGGATAGTATGCCACGGCGAATACAGGCATGCATCAATGCAAGAGGACGTGCTACTGGGTATTAGAGGTAGTGGTGTGTACTGCAATCTGGACCACAAATGATGAAAGTCTAGCTGTATGATGGTACAACATGCAATGTGTGGGTCTCATGAGCAATAAAACGAGCTGAAATGTTGTTTGTGTTGATCTCTATTCCCTTTGTATTTAACGGTTCCGGAACTCTTGGAACCGAGGTGATGCAAAACTTTTTTTGATGTGTGTATTATCGGAGGGCTTGAATTCGGCTAATCCACAAAGCTAATAATAAAAAACCTAATTTTAGCTAAGTTCGCCCTCTCGAAATGTCCTACTTACAGAAAAGAAAGAAACAACACAGCTTGGAATGTGGTACATAAAGAAACCCTGATTGAAGATACAGGAAAAGATGATGAATCCAGACAGAAACATCATGAAACAACAAAGTCAAACATGACAGCAAATCTAAGTTACGCTGGTACCACTTTCGTATTTACATTTAACGTTACCTAATTTAGCTAAGTCCTAACTGACAACAAATTACGGCGAGAAGCGTCTGTAAGAAAATAATTTACACAACTCTAGGATAGCAACCATACTACTTAACCATCAACAAAGTACAATAATCGTAACAACAATAATTACATGGCAATGGGACAATCAGGTAGTACACATAAATAAATAAATAAATAAATAAATGACACAACAATAATCTTATTTACATAACCTGCGTACACAAATTAGGAAGCTGTTCACTTCTAATTGTCATCTTATGTGTTTAATTAGGTTGGCGAACGCGCAGTAAAAACCGCGACTAACAACGCATGAAATCACAACAGCCCACAAGTTGCAAACTAATGGTTACCAGTGATACTCGTCGGTCAAAATCATGTCAGCTCTCTAAAAGATTTCCATAAGGAAAATGATTAACTCAATGCGTCGGTCGTCGATCAGAATCGTACGTCAAAGTTTAACTAATGATGAATTATTAATCATATAAACATCGTAGATTTACAGTAATTAGATTTCATGATTTATAGAACAGATTAACTCGTAGGTTTAATTCATAGTTTATGATGATTGACCATAATGACACAAGGCTGCATAATGGTAATTCTCCATTGAGATACTTACCAAGTACATGACTCTGGCGGTCACCACAATACCATGAACCACAAAATGGCTCCAATAATAACATCATTTGCGGCTCTTAGCTCGCGAGAATAAACATCGGTCAGTCTGGCATCAATGCTCAATACTGCCGGGATCCAAGGTTGAGAGTATAAATCCACTCCATCCACGTGTCAACAAACGGACACAACAATAACATTCTACGTGCCTTCGCACGGACACAATAATAACAAGAATAGCTAGTCTGATACAAAATTGTCTGGTCTGTAAAAATGGGAAAACCTCTCTTCGTATAAAAATCATGAAATAAATAATACCAGTCGCTTACAAAAATAGTGATCTTCCAAACTTGTGACTTGTTGGTCACCCTATACAAATACTCAGCTCAATCAGCTCAGAAGCCTACTTCTGACATTGCTCATAAGCATTTCATACAAAAATATGTAACATTTAAACGTCGATCAATAGTCAAGTCTCCCAATGAGGGCACTGGAATCCTGGGTGGTTTGAAAAACAGGTCTGTTTGGTCTTGAGTGTTGCCGTCAGCGCGACAACTTACTGCGTATTTCACTGCATGTGAAATCTCTTGCACTCGGCAAGTTAGCATGAATGTCTTGTAACATTGGGTTCACATATGAATGTCCTGACGTGACCCTCACAAATACACACAAATAGAATAATGTGTCCTAACTACAATGATCTCTGCCATGAGTAAAGATGTAGAAATAGATAACTGTTTCAAATAAGCAAAGAAACCTAAAAATATAGATGTTTCACTCGTCTCAACTGCTTTGCTATCTCAAAGATATGTCACAACTGCTTCTCAAGTTCTAATAACTTTCATGTGCTAGCTCTCGGCACAAATTAACATGAATGGGACAACACTTCAACTCCTAGTGCTGTACAAAATGATACGACGATGTACGCGGGTTAGAGACAGGCTAAACAATGCACTGCTCGTACATTCGTAAATTCCTTCCTACTGGAATCTCGTGGCATAAAGTTCCACATAAAAGCTTTAACAAAATACATTCGAAACCCGGTGATTAAAACCTACATCACCAAATGATACGCCCGCAGTCGGCGTGAAAATAATCAAATTAAACAGGGTGTCTGTTAAGTTAAACTGGGGAATTCACACGCTTCTCTCAAGATGCAGCATAAGCTGATTGAAAATAGCTCTGAAAGCTAAGGCAAATCTATGGGTGCCTAATCTTGAAATATACATTAATACAGTTGCACCGGCGTACAAATAGCCACGGGGTGTCTCACCAATAGTTCTAGACCTGAATGCATAAGCTGATAATTGAAAATGCATGTAAAAATTACTACACTACAGATTCTACCTAAATGGTTGTCATCAGTACGGTTGATAAAAACTACTCCACCAAGACCTATGACATTTACAATAGAGAATTAGATACAGGACTCACAGTGGATCGTGATTCACCTCATATTGACCTGGAGATGAGGGGGTTTGTCATCTCCTCTAGGTAGGAGGGTTAATTTCATCTATCCTGGGCCTATCGTCCTGCCCTTTCTCATCTTCTCCAATTCATAATGTAAGCCAAGTTCTGAACATCCCCCTCACAGAATTAGCTTAGGCCATCACAAACATCATGTAAACGTGGGAAAACATTGCGTCCACGTGATCAAGTAGAATCATCATGTTGCGTGGCAAATATGAATAAACACTGAATTTACACATCGTCGGTAGGTTATGAGTAACACAGACTCTAAACTTTTGCAGACTTATTACAAAAATGGCCCATTTGTCTGCCACTGAATTTAATGTACAACATGTATCTGTTTCACAGCTTCTAATATTTAAACAACACGTTATCACTAAATATCACAATAATCGTACGTTGAAAAATACCAGCACTAACACGGCTTGGTTTTAATATGATGAATTGCGTACTCACACTAATTATACAACGTCTTATAATGTTGTTCGCCAATATTCACGGCTTCTCACGTAAAGTTGGTGTCTACGACGTGGTATAATGTGACAGACCACGTGCAAAAACATAAAAATCACAGTTTCACGAATAATGCGTGAATTTCCTTCTGGCGTTAATCTTCGTGCACTTCGCACGGATTCCTTATAAATAACTAGCACACTAGGGTGCTTAAACAATGTAATGCAACTGGATTCACAGTTGAACTTATAATATGGACGACTAAGGTCCGACGCGTGGTCCTTCCGCGACCTCAAAAACGCGTGTGTTCACTCCGAACTCACAATAGGTTTTTCTTTCCCTCTTCTCTGGGGATGATGTTCCAGCTTCAAAACTCCCAAAGTCGTGTAGCGACTAATTAGGTCCGGTTCGCATATCTGCGATGAAATACCTTTACCTTTGATTAAAAATCCATAATTAGGCCACAATGACGTGATAAATTACGCAGAATGACATATGATACATTCTTGAAGTTTGCAAAATAAGGTTTCAATTATAAGTGTCCAGGGAAAATATTTATGAGACCTCTGCAGAGTCAAAAGAATATCTGAAGCTTGAGCTAGCTTCCTGAGTACGTTCAGCACTTCCTCACTGTGAAATAATCATGCTTCCAAAGAAACTATCACCAGCATGAGCAAATACGGGCTCAATATACTCGTATATATCCCATTTTACTTGTTGGGTGAATTCTGGCATTGAGACTCCTCCTGGATGATTTACCGCCACTCGAATGTTTTTATTCAAGTTGTCGTTTTCTTCTCCGCCACTTTGACCGCTGGCGAGAGTATCTTGGACGGACGCCTTGTGGAACTTTTGGCGCCGATCTCACACACAATTGAAAAATTCTCAACTCACCCACACGGGCTGGTAAGAATATTAACACACGAGTTTATCCTCGTCGCCACTGTTATAAATGCATCTCGCATGTATTTACCAATAATACACAGAATCATTTTTTCTGAACACAACACTTTTATTCTTTACCAGCATTAGTACAATATAACGGTCGCAACACAAGAGAAGAAGAAGAAGGTGATGATGATGATGATAATTGTTGTTTAAATGGGCCTGACATCTAGGCAAGACCGACTACAATATATCAGACCGTAATACGACAATCGATTGAACAAAAATTGTGGTTATCGTAGGGGAAGGTTCCGTGTAACTGCTGTTTGTTTACATTTGTTGTGAGTGCGTCTACTGCCAAGAATCCGTATGAATAGTATATAACTCGAGTGATCTCGTACTGTTCATCATGTTAATGGTGTACCGTAGGTAGTGTAGTACATTGTGAATAATAATAATAAATGCCGGTACCGGTAACATATAATGCGAGAAGTGTTGTGATATGTCATGAAACGGGTCGTACATGCTATGTAACGATTTGTAGATCGAATGATACTGTTGCAGGTTATTTCAACATTTAGGCTACATTTCATAAAGACCAAACAGTAAAGGAGAAGTGAATAAGAAATATACACAGGGATGATTTCGAAGTTTAAGTGCCAGTAGTCGTGTGCGTTTTGACAGTTTGAACATACAGTACATGTATGGCTAGGGAAAATGGTGAACCAGTGTCTAATTTGTTGGACGTATATGCGTTCTATTAGAATATCTATGTGAGGAGAAATGTAAATGGATACTGCAAGCTGGACAATTTGGTGAGCCATCTTTCAAATTAAAATGACCCACTACTTTTGATATGATGCAAATGTTTGTAAGGGAAGCCTTGTGTCTTGATTGTGACACTAGTATAGTGGAAATTAAGTTTCCTTGCAACTCAAATCCAGTATTCGTTAGAGCTTTTATTTTTTTAATATTTTTTTATCGTATGGCTTTAAGTGCCGGGAGTGTCCGAGGACATGTTCGGCTCGCCAGTTTTGTAGCTGCTTCGAGACGGACACCCAATGTGTGAGCTACAAGTACCGTTGGGGAGGGAAGGATGGAAGTTGGAATGTAAGGACTCAGGAGTTGGAAGGTAGCGGCTGTGGCCTATAGTTAGGGACCAACCCCAGCATTTGCCTGGAAGGAAGATGGGAAACCACAGAAGACCATCTTCAAGGTTGCCGGCGGGGGGATTCGAACCTCCTCGCCTCCCGGATGTGAGCGACTGCCATCAGTCATGTCGTAACCACCACGGCTAACTCACCCGGTAGAGCTTTTAATATGGACTATTCTCAGGGGGCTTATCAGTCTAAGCAAAGAAATAAGATGATCATCTGTTTCCAATAGGATGTGGTATTGGGTATTCTCAAATAGAATTCTTAATGGTAAAATGTAAACTCTACCATTATGATAAGGTTGTAACAGTATGATCCGCATTATGTGGTCTCTGGGATCGCATTGAGACTGTGGATCCAAAGGTCCTAGGTTTTATTCCTGACTCTGCCAAGAAATTTAATTCTGGGGTTAGAGTTGGAACGGGGTGCGCCTAGCCTCGTGAGTAAAAACTGAGAAGAGACAGTTCGAGTCCCACCTCAGCTGTCCTTGAAGTGGTTTTCCGTGTTTTCTAACCTCTACTCCCGGAGAATGCCGAGAGGGGCAGATGACCTCACTGTTTCACCCCTTAAAGCAATAACTAACTAACAAATGTCGAGATGGTTCCTAGCTTAAAACTACGGCCCCCTTCCTCAAAATCCTAGCTTCAATTAGAAATATACACAATACTACAGCCATTAAAATGACACAGGATATCGGAGTCCACAAGGGACAACATGACTACGATGTCGTAAAGGCCTTAAATGAATCAATATCCATGCAACAGTCTATGACATATAACCGTCATCAATGAAACCCCTTATGATCTCCAGAAATGGAAGAATTGTGTCATTTGAGCCGTAGATTGGACTGACATACACATTGCGAAGAAATTTAATTCTGCGGTGAGGGCTGGAACTGGGTGCATTCAATTTAATTAGGCAACTGAGTAGAGGAGGATTCGATGCCCACCTCAGCCATCTTGGAAGTGGGTTTCTGTGGTTTTACCACAAATACTGCAGGAAAATGCTGGGAAGGTACTGCACCCGAAGTTGACGTAGCCCCCACCTATTGTCCTAAGGTATGGAAGGGATCGCTAAGGGCGTTGATACCCAGCCAGATAGATCAACGGATCCTTGCTAGGTGGATAGCTAGTAACCTCTGAATACAGGTATATTTTTCAAAACACGATAGTACTTCTACTTAGTTACAATATAAAAAAGCATCCTACAATCAAAATATGGTAGGACGAGATTCTTGGAATCTCTAGGGTGAACGGTTACTAAAATTTGCAATGAGCGCCAGTACCTGACTAGCAGAACTATCGTTTCCGATTATTAAAGACAGAAAGTCGAGATATTCTAAAAAATCGTTAAGGCAAACTAACAAGTGCCTGCATATTTATTCATAAAATAAGGACACTCCCCAGTCCTAACACACCTACATTCATTCATAACAATTAGTCATACAAATAAAATAAAATAAAAACGTAGTGAGCTTCCTGTCACTAATACTTAGTCCTCACGACTATAACATCAAGAAAATAATTCTCCCAACATTTAAAATTGAAATATTTAAAAATATTAAAATGTAGTCACACTTGTGGCTCATACTGTACTTATATACACGTAAATCCTTTCTCACGCAAACGTCTAACATTCATCCCGTATATAATACATTTAGTAATGACATTTATTTACATTTAATACTTCACACATTTTAAATAACCGTAGAAACAATTCTATTATCAATTTATACAATATGTACAACATTATCGTTAGCTACTCGATAATGCTTCGATCTCACTGATCCTTCTCATCACAATACTTTTTTTCCGTCACTTCTGATAATGAAAACGTCTACTTCAATTTTATATCATGGTTTAACTTTCACTTCCATTAAGCATAATGTTTCAAACAATAAAGCTAAAAACTGCTCGGTATAGACAAATCCATTAATATAAATTTAATAAAATAAGGCAGACATATATCAGACGGCTCTACGGTTCCCAGCGTCAACGTAATACAATACATTACTCCAATAGTTACTCATTATCTTTATCGCATCTTTCCATACATTACACCTCGACAACCTTCGTCGGAACTTCATTATACAATCGCATTATTCTTTATAATTCCTTAGGAACATCATAATATTTTACCACAAATCACAAGGTAGCGTCAACACCTACGTTTTCGTATGCATTTCCTGTACACGCAATAATAATAAATAATCCCATTTCTCTGAATACTCTAGGTATCCACGAAATTCAGTAATTTTACTTATAGAGTTCAAATTACAATTCTTCTAACGCTTATACATTCCTTTCCATTCACATTTCCTTAAATACCTCTTGTACTTTCATTACTGTTCCTTTCATATACAATTTCTGTTACCACATCCTTTAAAAATATTTTAATATGCGATCTTATCATTCTTTTATTACCTTATGGAACCAAAATTCATAGAACTTTCTATTATTAGAGAACGGTCTGTATATTCTCGTCTTAACTAAATAAAAATACGTTACATTTCATCTCCTTTCTAGTATTTCTGTCTTGATACATTTTATCTAACAAGTCTCTTTCATTTCTTACAACAATTCCTTTACATATGTATTACTTTATACATTCCGTATTTTTCCGTACCGTAATATAGCGTTTTTCATCTGTGTCAAAACATCAGCTTGTTCAAAGACACGTCAACTTCACTAAGTCTGTTTTAAATAAGTCTAGTTCATTGTTGTTCTCACTAGAACTAAACAATAACTTGTTTATCTATCCAGATTTCAAATAAATCTCTGCCAATAAAAATCAAACTCAGAAATATGTCACCAACGACTTTCTGCATAGTTATGTCTGTCAGGACTAACGCAATTTTAGAAATATTCCAATTAAATCTAGCAAATACAAATAAATTCAAAATGAACTCGCAATGACTAACAATGACGACTGAAAATCTTAATACGTCAAAATCTTAATGACGACGTTATAAAATAAGTATATTAAACATTAAACGATATTAACGATGCTCTACACTCAAATGAAACAATTAAATAGTTTAAACATTAGTCTATTAAATTTGCCACACAAAACTAGGTCAGGTCAAGGGTATCTACGTTACTGCATTCTAACTACAATAGTATATTCGTTGGGTCTCTTTTACATTCAGCCAGAATCTTTTTTCAGAATCCAAATTGGACTCGAACTTCCCACGCCGCTGTCTCCTCGTACTGAAGCTAGCCACACAGCTGACATAACGGGATCGGTTGTGGTCGCGTGCTGGACTGCTTGTCGCCCACCTGCTCGTTCCTCCTCTCGCTCGTCTATCAGCCAGGATTGCCTGCCTTCCGTCCTTCTTCAAATCTGGGCTGGAATCTCGCTGCATTCTTCTATACTGGGACATATCTTGGCGATTTCTTCTGGCAAACAGCATTCATAAAGTTCTCCGTTGAATGGTTGTTGTTGTTGTTCATAGGTATTTCTTCCGTTGTTATGGTAATAACTCGCAGTTGTAGATGCAATAATGTTAATTCGGTGAAGCATGATGGTAAGCTTCCATCCGCCGTGACAATGCAGGCTAAGTCACTACCGGAATCCTCATATTGCAAGTAGTTAGTTTCCCTTCATGATTTAATGACTTTCCATGACAATCGAATGATGTTTCATGTCAAATATCCTCGTTGACCCCAGTTCATTTAACATCTTCATAAAATTCAATTGCAGTTTGAACTAGCTCGTTGAATAAGGTTTTATAGAATTTCCTTAGTTTTTGAACAACTCTTGTATTTTCCGAAAAACGTTGCTTCTTCTTGGCAAGAATATCTCCACACCGTAGAATTAATTTCTCTTATCTATTTCCATTGTATCGTTGCTTTTGTAGAATTATAACTTTGGCTTTCCAATGAATTCACTTTCATCGATGCTCGTCTTCATCTTGACTTGGTGGCAATGCTCTACTTCCCCTCAAATGATCTTCATATAGCTCGGTCGACTTTTTCTCACTCTCAAATTATACGTCTATACATTTTCGAAGACAGGTAGAGAATGACTTCCTCAGTTCGTCTCCCCACTCTGATAATAATTAAAAAATGGCGTTTCTGGCATTCGACCTTGTAAATTCCTTTATCAATAAAAATCCGTCTCATCCTATTAAATCTTAAAATATAATATACGCCATCGGCTTTCAGTTTTCGTCTTCTTTCCATTTCTGACATTTTATTTCTTCTGGAAGTTATTTTCAATATTTATTCAAATATTGAGGACCGCCAATATATAATTTTTCTATTGGTTTATAAGTGGTCACGTGATGAAACTCCTTCATTTACGCGGTCAAATCTCTCCTTTGCCACGCTTCAATGTCACCTTGCCGCGTGCCCTCCAAAACTGGATTTTCCCAAGTGCCGCCTTCACTAAACTTTGCCAATCCTGCTAGTTTCCAGCGTTTATTAAATCTCATTCCTCTCCATGTTGATAAAATAGGGTTTTATATTTCTTCGTATTTCCGTGCTAAAAGTATATGGAAATCTATCAAATTAATTCTGGCATTAGCTACAGTCCTGATACACGTTATTATGCTACCCGTTTCCAAATCAGACTTGTAGCATTGGCGCTTTTTTTCGAGAGCTCTCGGTTCTAATCCCGACCCATACCTCATCCTAGGTCCTTTAAATTATGGGTTCAGCTGCTCATTGACCCCATAAATAAAGTATAGAATGTACTTTATTTACTGATCAATATCATTTCTTATCAGAACACTAATTTAAAGTCTTTCGTGTATCTCTTCCTCTCTTCATCCTTTTCTTCGCCTGCTATACATATGTGCTCTCTCCAGTTCATTTCTTCTATATGACAATCTTGGTTTTAAGTAGAAATTCCATTATCTCCTAATTCCGTCTGGGAAATGACGTCTTCTTTCGTACCCCCTTCTTCGAGTCTTTACTATGATTTTGTCCACTCGTTGAAGGTTGCGGTTCTATTTCTTCTTCCACCTGACTTTCAGCATTTCTTCTTTCTTCCTCTCTTAAGTCTGATATGTATTCTTGACTTTCGCGTTCCCTCTCGTCGTAAAATTTCCTTACATTATCGTCGTTTCTCCAACCTCTATTGTTGGATTGTTGCTGTTGTTGTTGCTTCTGCTGGCTTTGACGATTGAAATTGTCGTCATTCCAATTTTTATATCTTCTGTAGCCTCGTTCATTTTGACTATTATCACGATTATATTAACTGTTTCTTTGTAAACTGTTATTATTTCGATGGAATCCTGTCCTACGCTGATTACTATTCCAATACCTGGTCTGGTATGGTCTTCCTTCTCTTGCATTTCTCTAGCTCGGTTCATATCGGTTTTGTCGGAAGTATGGCGTTCGCGTTGGACCTACATTACTTCGTTCTTCTTCTGTCTGCTGAGTTTGGTCTACTTGAACTGACTAACTCCCCTTCTGGTAACGGAGGTTGAAGGTACTGAAGCATGGCTAATTGCTTTGTGAAGAAGCTAGCGTATCTAGTTGGGGTTGAAAATGCATATTTTCTAGAATATATTTCTGCACGTATGTCCTGCTGAGTTTCTTAACTCCAAAATCTCCTTTGAGGAGCTTCGGCAAACTGTTCAAAACTAGCACATGTATATCGGAATGCACGATACCAAAGAAGTGCTTCTCGTTCCAGATATTCCTCGACAACCCTCATTTCTCTCATCTTTAGGAATGCGATTGTCATCTAAATAACATTTCATATCCCTAAAAATTATATGGCTGTCACATTTCCCCGCGCCACTGAAACGAATCGGCTTGTCATCTATGTTTTTCAAGAATAGAATATTTTGCGTTGTTCTATTCTCTCTTGAATCAAAATATCTTCCTCCTTCCTCATAGTCCCTTCTAATTCATTCGATATTAGGCCGAAATTCTCCTCCGTCTCTATGTTCTTGACTATATAGGCCTTCTCTATCTTCTTATTCTTCTTCCCGTCTATCGATTCCTTCATTTCTATCTCTCCTAATCTCTGGTGTTACACGCTCTTCTCTTGATTTATTCTAACGGTCTTGAAAGAATTTATGTAGATCTTCCCTTAAATCCTTCCGTATATCCGTTCTTAAGTCTTCACGATGACCCATTTCTCTTATGCTTACGTTTTTCATGTGTTCATTTAATGCAGATAGTTCCGATTCTTGACTAGACTTAATTTTAGCAAGTTCGGTCATTACCTCATCTATTATCTTTTTAATTTTGTCGGGTACATCTGATCTATTATTATCTGAATTGCTAGTTAATTCTGACATCCTCTTAACGCTAGATTGCTGTACTTCATCGATACGTTTATTTAACTCTTCTCTTGAACTTAAAATATCTCTATTTGCATCTAATTCAAATTTTTCCATGTCTTTAAGAACTTTAGCATGCATTTCGTGGATATATTCTCTATTAGATCTAAGAACATCTTCTTTCATAGTAGCAACAGCTTTTACAATATTACTGGTTATATCTACATTTATACCTTCTTCAATCAATCTTTTTTGATCCTCTAATTTGTTTTGTAAGTCACTACAGTATTATTCAGACCATTTACAATAATGTTTAATGCAGCACGTGATTCTGAAATTTTATTAGAGTGCTCTGTGTTTTCATGTTTTACCTCATCTAAAACTTTTTGTAACTTATTTTTTAAGATTAAGTTTGTTTTCACTGTTCTCAGCATGTGCAGCAACTACTCTTTTAGTTACCTCTTCTCTAAGTGTACCTAAATCTGTGGAAACCTTATCTATTTTCTCACCACTACTCTTACGTATTGTCTGTGCTTCTTCTATTCTATTTTTACTTTCTTCTAAAGCCTTTCTACTTTGTTCTTGGGCTATTCGACTTTCTTCTTGCGCTAGTTTACTTAATTCTTGGGATATTCTACCTTCATTCTGAGCCTTTTCTAAAACTTTCTGAATTTCCTCCTGAGCTTTCTTATTCTCTTCCTGTTCTTTCTCTCCCTTTTCCTTCTGAGCTTTCCTATTTTCTTCCTGGGTTTTCTTATTTTCTTCCTGAGCTTTCCTAATTTCTTCCTGAGCTTTCTCTGCCTTTTCCTAGGCTTTCCTAATTTCTTCCCGGGCTCTCTTATTTTCTTCCTGAGCTTTCTCTGCCCTTTCCTGAGCTAATCTACATTCCTTCGGTACTTCCGCGATACTTTCTTTAGTGCGTGTTTGTACAACTGTAAGTTCAGCTTTTAAACTCGTTTTTACTGTGGCTGCAGATTGCTTTATCTCCTCCTGTACTTTCTTAGAATTATCATGTGTATATTTGTGCAATATTTCTAAATCTACTGATATTTGTTTTTGGGACTCCTTCAATTGCCCAAACATAATATTGATATCATCCATCTCCTTTGACGACATTCTTCTTTCTTGGAGAACTAGGGAAACATCCCTACTTACAACAATGTGGATACCTTGAGTGACCATAGTTTTGTAGCGTCTTTGAATTTTGGAATATTTTAAAATGCGATAGCCTAGCTATATTAAATATATAACCCCTATAATTACGTTCCTACGTCATCATCTCTACGTTGAAACAACATCCCGAACATCCTTCTTTAACAATCCTTAAATTAACCAACAATTTAACTATCACTTTACTTTTAGATTACTATGACCAAACCTGTCATCAGCTGGTTTAACAAACATTACAGTATTCCTCAATAATGGTTACATAAATTCACTTCAATATACACCATAATCGGGATCGGCAAATCTTTCAATAAAATTACCCCTCATCTCTGAGTGATCGTTGCTGAGCCCACTGAGCCCACAATTAGATATTGCCTAAACGTGCAAACATCAATCATGCCCCACGATTTGGGCAACGCCAATTAAATATACTCTGATGCACCCGAAGTTGACGTAGCCCCCACCTATTATCCTAAGGGATGGAAGGGATCGCTATGGGCGTTGATACCCAGCTAGATAGATCAACGGATCCTTGCTAGGTGGATAGCAAGTAACCTCTGAATACAGGTATATTTTTCAAAACACGATAGTACTTCTACTTAGTTACAATATAAACAAACATCCTACAATCAAAATATGGTAGGACGAGATTCTTGGAATCTTGAGGGTGAACGGTTACTAACATTTGCAATGAGTGCCAGTACCTGACTAGCAGGACTATCGTTTCCGATTATTAAAGACAGAAAGTCGAGATGTTCTATAAAAAATCGATCAGGCAAACTAACAAGTGCCTACATATTTATTCATAAAATAAGTACACTCCCCAGTCCTAGCCCACCTACATTCATTCATAACAATTATTCATACAAATAAAATAAAATAAAAACGTAGTGAGCTTCCTGTCACTAATACTTAGTCCTCACGACTATAACATCAAGAATATAATTCTCCCAACATTTAAAATTGAAATATTTAAAAATATTAAAATGTAGTCACACTTGTGGCTCATACTGTACTTATATACAAGTAAATCCTTTCTCACGCAAACGTCTAACATTCATCCCGTATATAATACATTTAGTAATGACATTTATTTACATTTAATACTTCACACATACCGGGTGAGTGAGCCGAGGTCGTTGCGGCATGACTGTTGGCAGTCACTCACATCCGGGAGGCGAGGACGTTCGAATCCCCCCGCCGGCAACCTTGAAGATGGTCTTCTGTGGTTTCCCATCTTCCTTCCAGGCAAATGCCGGGGTTGGTCCCTAACTATAGGCCACAGCCGCTACCTTCCAACTCTCCGACCCTCCCTTCCGACTTTCCTCCCCAACGGTACTTGTAGCTCACCCATTGGGTGTCCGTCTCGAAGCAGCTACAAAACTGGCGAGCCGAACATGTCCTCGGACACTCCCGGCACTAAAAAAAAATCCATACGCTAAAAAAAAAAAAAAAAAAAAAAAAAAACTTGACACATTTTAAATAACCGTAGAAACAATTCTATTATTAATTTATACAATATGTACAACATTATCGTTAGCTACTCGATAATGGTTCGATCTCACTGATCCTTCTCATCAAATTACTATTTTTCCGTCACTTATGATAATGAAAACTTCTACTTCAATTTTATGTCATGGGTTAACTTTCACTTCCATTAAGCATAATGTTTCAAACAATAAAGCTAAAAACTGCTCGGTATAGACAAATCCATTAATATAAATTTAATAAAATAAGACGGACATATAACAGATGACTCTACGGTTCCCAACGTCAACGTAATACAATACATTACTCCAATAGTTACTCATTATCTTTATCGCATCTTTCCATACATTGCCCCTCGACAACGTTCGTCGGAACTTCATTATACAATCGCATTACTCTTTATACTGCCTTAGGAACATCATAATATTTTACCACAAAACACAAGGTAGCGTCAACACCTACGTTTTCGTATGCATTTCCTGTACACGCAATAATAATAAATAATCCCATTTCTCTGAATACTCTAGGTATCCACGAAATTCAGTAATTTTACTTATAGAGTTCTAATTACAATTCTTCTAACGCTTATACATTCCTTTCCATTCACATTTACTTAAATACCTCTTGTACTTCCATTACTGTTCCTTTCATATACAATTTCTGTTACCACATCCTTTAAAAATATTTTAATATGCGATCTTATCATTCTTTTATTACCTTATGGAACCAAAATTCATAGAACTTTCTATTATTAGAGAACGGTCTGTATATTCTCGTCTTAACTAAATAAAAATACGTTACATTTCATCTCCTTTCTAGTATTTCTGTCTTGATACATTTTATCTAACAAGTCTCTTTCATTTCTCACAACAATTCCTTTACATATGCATTACTTTATACATTCCGTATTTTTCGGCACCGTAATATAGCGTTTTTCATCTGTTTCAAAACATCAGCTTGTTCAAAGACACGTCAACTTCACTAAGTCTGTTTTAAAGAAGTCTAGTTCATTGTTGTTCTCGAAAGAACTAAACAATAACTTATTTATCTATCCAGATTTCATATATATCTCTGCCAATAAAAATCAAACTCAGAAATATGTCACCAACGACTTTCTGCATAGTTATATCTGTCAGGACTAACGCAATTTTAGAAATATTCCAATTAATTCTAGCAAATACAAATAAATTCTAAATGAACTCGCAATGAATAACAATGACGACTGAAAATCTTAATACGTCAAAATCCTAATGACGACGTTATAAAATAAGTATATTAAACATTAAACGACATTAACGATGCTCTACACTCAAATTGAAACAATTAAATAGTCTAAACATTAGTCTATTAAATTTGCCACATATAACTAGGCCAGGTCAAGGGTATCTACGTTACTGCATTCTAACTACAATAGTATATTCGTTGGGTCTCTTTTACCTTCTGCCAGAATCTTTTTTCAGAATCCAAATTGGACTAGAATTTCCCACGCCGCTGTCTCCTCGTACTGAAGCTAGCCACACAGCTGACATAACGGGATCGGTTGCGGTCGCGTGCTGGACTGCTTGTCGCCCACCTGCTCGTTCCTCCTCTCGCTCGTCTATCAGCCGGGATTGTTTGCCTTCCGTCCTTCTCCTCACCGGGGCTGGAATCTCGCTGCATTCTTCTATACTGGGACATATCTTGGCGATTTCTTCTGGCGAACAGCATTCTTGAAGTTTCCGTTGAATGGTTGTTGTTGTTGTAGTTCATAGGTATTTCTTCCGTTGTTATGGTAATACCTCGCAATTGTAGATGTAATAATGTTAATTTGGTGAAGCATGATGTTAAGCTTCCATCCTCCTTGACAAAGCCTTGATATGCCGTCTAAGTCACTGCCAGAATCCTCATATTGCAAGTAGTTAGTTTCCCTTCATGATTTAATGACTTTCCATGACAGTCGAATGATATTTCATGTCAAATATCCTAGTTGACCCCAGTTCATTTAACATCTTCATAACTTTCAATTGCAGTTTGAACTAGCTCGTTGATTAAGGTTTTATAGAATTTCCTTAGTTTTTGAACAACTCTTGTATTTTCCGAAAAACGTTGCTTATTCTTGGCAAGAATATCTCCACACCGTAGAATTAATTTCCCTTAGCTATTTCCATTGTATCGTTGCTTTTGTAGAATTATAACTTCGGCTTTCCAATGAATTAACTTTCATCGATGCTCGTCTTCATCTTGCCTTGGTGGCAATGCTCTCCTTCCCGTCAAATATTCTTCATATAGCTCGGTCGACTTTTTCTCACTATCAAATTATACGTCTATACATTTTCGAAGGCAGGTAGAGAATGACTTCCTCAGTTCGTCTCCCCACTCTGATAATAATGTAAAAATGGCGTTTCTGGCATTCGACCTTGTAAATTTCATTATCAATAAAAATCCGTCTCATCCTATTAAATCTTAAAATATAATTTACGCAATCGGCTTTCATTTTTCGTCTTCTTTCCATTTCTGACATTTTATTTCTTCAGAAAGTTATTTTCAACATTTATTAAAATATTGAGGACCGCCAATATATAATTTTGCTATTGGTTTATATGTGGTCACGTGATGAAACTCCTTCATTTACGCGGGCAAATCTCTCCTCTGCCACGCTTCAATGTCACCTTGCCGCGTGCCCTCCAAAACTGGATTTTCCCAAGTGCTGCCTTCACTAAACTTTGCCAATCCTGCCAGTTTCCAGCGTTTATTAAGTCTCATTCCTCTCCATGTTAATAAGATAGCGTTTTATATTTCTTCTTATTTCCGTGCTTAAAGTATACGGAAATCTATCAAATTAATTCTGGCATTAGCTACAGTCATGATACACATTATTATGCTACCCGTTTCCAAATCAGACTTGTAGCATTGGCGCTTTTGTTCTCGAGAGCTGTCGGTTCTAATCCCGACCCATACCTCATCCTAGGTCCTTTAAATTATGGGTTCAGTACCTAATTTGACAATACGGCTGCTTCCTATTCAAATCCGGGAAGTGGTTTCCCCAATTGTACTCCAGGCAAATGCCAGGATGGTTCCTAACTTAGGCCATGGCCTTCTCCTTTCCAGTCCAATCCCCATAACAATAACACAGGTTATCACACAAATACATGGGACTATAAGACCACGATATCGTAGCCCCTAATATAAATAAAAGCAACAACAACAATGTCTATTTGCATTCTTGTAGCTCCATATAGAAGTATTTGCATTCTTTAATTATTTGTCTGATCTTTGCTTTATTTGTGTCTGTCCCCCCAGGGGCTCACATCTAGTGGGTCGTGGGCTGGCAACCACGGGACCCAGCTGAGTCCTGCAATGATTTTACTTGTGCAGGGCTCCTCTCCGTCTTCTTTCCTGTCGACCTCTCTTGGTCAACTCTTGTTCTCTTCCGACCCCGATTGTATTAGGGTATCCGAGGCCTAGGGATTCTGTCACTTTCCTGCCTTAATTGTCCCTTGTCTCATCTTTCCTGATACCCTCATTTTCGAGGGGTTAGCCTTCTTTTTATTTTCATGTTATCTCCTGCCTTCTGCACAAGGCCCTCAAGGAGGCGGGATGTATGTAGCTCCACCACTTCTGGTGCACCCTGGATAGTGCTACACCCTCAAGGGCTCACGGCTGGTTAGTTTGGGAGTTGACGACCCCGAGGGATTCCCGAGCTGGGTCCGCTTTGTCCCCTTTTCCCTCTGACGTTGAGGCGGGCCAACTCCTCTTTCCCTTTCCTATCTGCGTTTCATGGCTCTCCTTCCTTCCAAGTCCCTCAATCCTCATCCTTCAAGGGTTGGGGGCATTTCTTTTCTTCCTGTTCTTTATGTGCCTTATCCTTAATTTGTTTATTATTTCTTCTTCTAGTATGTAAGTTTGTAGTTAGTATTAGTTATAGTTTTCATTTTCATCTCATCTTTCTCTATCACCCAAACCATTAGGGGCCGATAACCTAGATGTTAGGCTACTTAAAACAACAATTATCAACATCATCATTATTTGTGTCTGTACTTTTAGCTACTGTATGTTCACGTTGCTTGTAGCGAGGTACGTCAGGGTTTCATAATGATTTTGTGGCTTATTACATAAAATCCTGAAATTTCTGGTGGAATTTAATCAATTATGGGAATGTTTGTCTTCGAATTTGCTGTTATTTCGATGCCCGCCAGTGTCAACAACTGTTCCCCTGCGATTACCACCACTTTTTTTTTTGATAGTACGGTCTGAGATCTTGTAGTTGGTCTTGATCTAGGTTAACCAAAGAAGAAGCAACATAAAAACAAGAGAACATAAACTAAACATGGAGGAAAGAATAAGAGGAGATGCCCTGAGCTCGTATGAGTGAAGCCAAGCGCTGCAACCAAAGTGGGCGTAACTTTAACTCGTATTCGGTGTTCTGTGACTTGCATGAGGCATTGTGCATGGCTAAACCTTATTTTGGCCCTGGTTTTTATCGCGCTCCGGTTATGCAACTTTGGAAACGTAATGACAGTAGTGATAAGTTATTAAACAAGATGTTCAGTAAAGAACATATAGCCTACTTTCACCTAAATGCATGGGTATTGTTATAACTCATTGTCCTTTCCAAGGAGTATAATTGAATGTTGGTTGTAGTAGCTTGTTGAAATAAGTGTCATACGGATATTAAACATGAATATGAGGTGCCCTTTGCTAGTGCTACCTCTGTACCAAATTTCGTTCAATTTGGTTTCACCGTGTTTGAATAGATAGGGGGAATCGATTGGCACACATACATGGCCGCCAGCCGCAAATTATTGGGCAGATGACCTAGTAGTTTGGTCAAAAGATTCTTCATACATAAAGGTATAATGTTACAAAATTTGGTAGAGATCAGATAAAAAGGTTGGTCGTAATTTGATTTAAGCTTTGCACATTTGGGTGGCCGCCATTACGTTTCCGCCAAGATTGCGGCGATATAAAACATGACACTGAGGTGCTCTTTTCTTGTGCTACCTCTGTGCCAAATTTCGTTCAATTCGGTTGCACCGTGTTTGAATAGGTAGGGGAAATCAATTGGCACACATACATGGCCGCCATCCGCAAATTATTGGGCAGATGACCTCGTAGATCGGTCAAAATATTCTTCATACATAAAGGTATAACGTTACAAAATTTGGTAGAGATCAGATGATTAGGTTGGTCGTAATATTATCTAAGCTTTTAACATTTGGGTGACCGCCATTACGTTTTCGTCAAGATGGCGGCGATATAAAACATGACACTGAGATGCCCTTTGCTAGTGTTACCGCTGTACCATATTTCGTTCAATTCGGATTCATCGTGTTTGAAAAGATAGGGGGAATCAATTTGCACACAAACATGGCCGCCATCCACAAATTATTGGGCAGATGACCTCGTAGTTTGGTCAAAAGATTCCTCATACATAAAGGTATGATGTTACATAATTTGGTAGAGATCAGATAAATAGGTTGGTCATAATTTGATTTAATCTTTGAATATTTGGGTGGCCGCCATTACGTTTCCGTCAAGATGGCAGCGATATAAAACATGACACTGAGGTGCCCTTTGCTAGTGCTACCTCTGTACCAAATTTCGTTCAATTTGGTTTCACCGTGTTTGAAAAGATAGGGGGAATCGATTTGCACACAAATATGGCCACCATCCACAAATTATTCGGCAGATGACCTCGTAGTTTGGTCAAGGGATTCTTCAAACTTAAAGGTATAATGTTACAAAATTTGGTAGAGATCAGATGAATAGGTTGGTCGTAATTTGATTTAAACTTTGAACATTTGGGTGGCCGCCATTACGTTTACGTCAAGATGGCGGCGATATAAAACATGGCACTGAGGTGCCCTTTGTCAGTGCTACCTCTGTACCAAATGTCGTTCAATTCGGATTCACCGTGTTCGAATTGATAGGGGGGGACAGACATTCAGAGTACACACACTCACACACACACTCTCTCTCTCTCTCTCTCTCTCTCTCTCTCTCTCTCTCTCTCACACACACACACACACACACACAGACAGACACACAATTTTTGGCCCTGTAGTGATCTCATAAGTCTACTTTCATTTTTTGCAAAAATCGAAAGTAGGCTAAAAAACTCTTCAATTCTAATCTCAGCATGTGTAGGCCTACCCTATATACCAAAAAAATAAAAATCATTCCTCTGGAAATCCCAAATTATCAAACGGCTGTCGGTCAATAATTACAGTAGGCCTACGTAATTAATCAATTCGAGGCTAATCGTCAAGTTTATAGCCCCCACAAAGAAAATACCGTACGGTACCGAAACGTATAGGCTATACCGTATTTTTGTGAAAATATGCGTCCTTTTTAAATTGTTCTGTTCATTAATTTTGAGGTTCGTATTCTTGAATATCAAAATGTGTACGACCAATGAGTGAAAGTGGCTGTGCTCGAAATTAGGCCTAAAAACTGATGAATGCCTCAACACCAATAAGAACATAAAACTCAATTTGGTGTAAATACCGTAATTAGTTCGGCATCATCAATTCCCAAGATGTTTCTTCTTGGGTATAACTTGCATCTTCAGACACATGTATTCAATTTAATCAGTGTTTCAGCGTATTATTACGTTTTGCCGCGTCCTCCTTACAAAACTAGCCTCGCAAATGTGCTCTCATATTTATATTTAAATTGGCTTTTAAAACGATAACGCAGCTTATTTGTGCCAAGTACCGTGATGTACAGAGTGTATTCTGCCTATCCAAGAAAAAATCTTGACTTGTCATTGCAGTTTTATGTCACTGAAATCCATTACTAGTTGGAGTGGTTTACGACTTTAAACATTGGGACAGCCATTTTCTTGCAACCAAAGTGGGCGAGCCGTTTGGCTTCTGCAGCTTGCGCTAGGCAGCGCAGCGAAGGCATCTCCTTCCTTTCTTTCCTCCATGAAACTAAAAGGTAGCTACCAACTTAACCTCTATAAACTGAACAGATGCAACAATGTAACCAACTAATGTACAAGCTTTCTAATATACGGTATTTCTCTTTTAAATACAGCCTAGAACTGGAATTTAAGCGCTAAAATGTTTCATGTTCAACAGCTGTGAACTAAGATCAACAACGCTGAACCGAGAACTGTCGCCGGTTAAATATAAACTCAGATCAAGACGCGGTGATCTTAGATTAACGTTCATACAACTGAAATTCTGAGTTCAGCACGCGCAAAGATCAGCTGAATCCGGTGAACTGGGATTAAAAGCTTTATTATACAGTCGGCCCTCAGTTTTCTGTATTTCAATGTAGAGAATTGATGTAGTGAACTGCAATAGCAATAATAATAATAATAATAATAATAATTATTATTATTATTATTGTCATCATCAGTTTTCTTGTAGAGTAAACAAGCCACGTACTCCCTTGGCAATTACTAGAGCTCGCGTCAGCACGGAAGGCGGCCGGCTCTCTGGGATTTGCGCAGAGAGAGAAAGAGATACATGTCCACTGTTGCAACAGGTCCACCATGTCCGAGCCCCACACCGCAGGCTGCTGCCATGAGTTCCTGCAGTATGGCAACACCGTCGCGTAGCTCATCGAGCCTGTCTCTTTCACGCTGCTTTACACTTGGCTTTCCTGACAACACACTACTCAGATTCTCAAGACAGACTGACTGTGATTGGTGGGATGGAAGTGAGGCATGACGTAATGGTGGCCTTGTGTTCTGCGCACCGCCTTCCCGGCTGGCTCGGGCTCTAGTAGAAACAAGGGACAGCCCTACGTCACGAGGTTACAGCGTGCTCGCCAGTTGTCAATTTGACAGTCGCTCATTGGTTTTGCTCCGCCCCCAAAGCCAATGTGCTCCCGGAGTCCATCGCTCTTGCCTGTGCAAGACTGCCTAAAAGTAACGATTTCTCCGCAGTTTTAGAGATATATTTTATACCATATGGACGAATGTTCACGGGAAAATTGAAAAGCAAACCAATTTCGTGATGCATAAATCACTATCAAGTACATGTAAATTTGCTACTTGTCTGATAAAGCATCTCAGACGTCACAATCCTGCGGCGTAGCCATGCTCGTTAAATCGTGCACCTCAGACGCGAGGGCAGCTGCAGCAAGTCCGGTGATCGCAGGTTTGAATCCCGGCGCTGACAGGGTTATCCTAAGTTTGTTTTCCCCGGTTGTTTCCACACTCCCTTCAGGATAATGCTTGATAGTACCGCATTTCAAGTCCCGGGGCAACTACCTCATCCCGTCCTTAATGCAGCTACACACACGACTACAGTCATCTCATACATACAGGTTATCAAACAATTCAACACACACCCAACTACATGGGGCTGATGACCAATATGTTTCGAGCCCCTCAAATGAATTAACAAGAACAAAAATTTAACATCATACCATAGTTCTACTTACCTCATAGTGTGGTATACTATTTTAATCGATGCTTTCCAGATTTTGGACATTTCTGGAACAGTAGCCTAATGCACACAACAGTATGTAGTTGGTTGCTTACTTATTTCTTTGGCTGGCTGCGTGGCTCAGCGGTAACGTTCTCGCTTGCTGTGCCCAAGGTTGCAGGATCGAATCCTGGTGCAGTCAGCTGGCATTTGAGGGTGAGCAAATGCGTAGGAGCCGTGTCAGTAGATTTACTGGCACGTTAAATATCCCCTTTGGAGCGAAATTCCGGCACCCCAGCGGCGTCTCTAAAAGCCGCAGATGTTAAAAGAGAAGTTAAAAACAAGTAACATTATTATTACTCTCTTTTTCCCATACAGGGGCGTGGTGGCTCAGCGGTCTAGCTGTATGCCTCTCACCAAGGCGGTCCGGGTTCTATTCCCGGTCAATGCATGTGAGATTTTCGAAGTGAAATGCCATGTCCTGTGGTTCGGATTCCACGTAAAAAGGAGGTCCCGTGGCTCATAATCACAAGTTTCACGGTCACGTAAAACTACAATCTTCCTTTTTTTCCCATACCAAGAAAGATGAATACAGAAATTAAATAAAAACGTATCTGAATTGGGATTCAAACTCCTTCCAACTCTAATGGATATCTAGCCTGCAGCGCCATCACTCCAAGAAAACAGCGAAGAGTGTGGGTACTATTTAGACAACCTCGTGGTGTAGCGGCTAGTATTCTTGGCTGTCACCCCAGTGATCCACGTTCAATTCCCGGCTCTGCCATGGAATTTAATTCTGGTCTGAGGGCTGGAGCGGGGTACACTCAGCCTCGTGAGGCAAAACTGAGAAGAAGTGGTTCGATTCCCCCTTTAGCCATCTTGGAAGTGGTTTTCCGTTGTTTCCCATTTCTACTCCAGGCAAAAGTCGGGATCGTTCCTATCGTTCCTTCTTCCCAATAACAAATCCACACACTAATACAGCCATGATAATAACACAGGTTATCAAACAAATATTTCACACATACCCAAGTACATGGAGCTGTATGACCATGATGTCCAATCCCTTCCAATGAAACAACAATAAGGGTACTTTTTTTTAGCATATGGCTTTTAGTGCCGGGAGTGTCCGAGGACATGTTCGGCTCACCAGTTTTGTAGCTGCTTCGAGACGGACACCCAATGGGTGAGCTACAAGTACCGTTGGGGAGGGAAGTTGGAATGTAAGGACGAGGAGTTGGAAGGTAGCGGCTGTGGCCTATAGTTAGGGACCAATCCCGGCAGTTGCCTGGAAGGAAGATGGGAAACCACAGAAGGCCATCTTCAAGGTTGCCGGCGGGGGGATTCGAACCTCCTCGCCTCCCGGATGTGTGCGACTGCCAGCAGTCATGCCGTAACAACCACGGCTAACTCACCCGGTATAAGGGTACTATTTAGCTGACTAAGAATCTGGCGAGTCAAGTTACAGAATCACTCAGTCGAGGGGATAAATCCAGACTGTAGTTTTACGGGTATTGTAATTGTGAATTTTAGCCCTTAAAGAAAGCTAGCCATACACCAAGCCAACACATAGTCTAATTTTCTTTTCTAACTTTTATGGCTGCAAGAAATCTGGCTCGTATTTGAGTGATCTTGTTACATTTCCCTGCTCTAAGTTTGATGCATTTTACAAAACCTTCAGCGTCCGCCTCGTTGCGTATTGGCTAGCACTCTTGGCTGTCACCGAGGAGGCCCGGGTTAGATTCCCGGCTCTGCCAAGAAATCTAATTCTGGTCTGAGGGCTGGAACGAGGTACACAGCCTTGTGTGGCAAAACTGAGAAGAGGTGGGTTTGTTTTCTACCTCAGCCATCTTGGAAGCGGTTTTCCGTGGTTTCCGGCTTCTACTCCATGAAAATGCCGGGATAGTACCTAACTTAAGGCCACGACCGCTTCCTACTCAAATCCTACCTCACTTACTGTACAAATACTCACACTAGTACAGACATCACAGTAACACAGGTTATCAGACAAATTCTACCCACACCGAAGTACACGGGGTTGTATTACCACGATGTCCCAAGTCCCCTAAGAGAATCATCAACAACAACAACAACATAACCTTTGATCCGTAGCAAAGCAAAGAAAATATGTTGAAGGAACAACTTAACTTCATTGTCGTCCTGAAATATCACTCAAAACATCAGCTGCTGTGCCGTTACTGCACATCTGAACACCTTTTGCCCTCTGCCTTAACTCATCGTCAAGGAATTGAAGTAGCGTGCTACTTACCTTTTTATGAAGTGCACCTGCGCCACTTTACTGCGAGAACTAAAAGCTCAAGCAACCATAACCTCCCCATGAAGGCTTCCAAAAAGGTGGTATATTGGCTTTCACGGTCCCCGGCGAGGACACCAAGAGCCCGCTGATGAGCCAGCTTGGTGTCCTAGGCGAAACCCCACACAAGACATGGCACAAACCTAGAAAAATTGCTGATTTTAATTCATTGGCCATGAAAGCCAATATACAAGATTGTGTGTTGTTTTCCTTTGTATGTAACCTATATTGTGTATAAAGTGATTACATGCACATAGAAAAATAAACAAGTCACTAAATCGAAATATGCAAAACTAATTTTGAGCACTGTAACTTATATCATAATAAACAACAAACCATTGAGTTGCGATGTAAATACCCTACGGACCATCTCGTGGTGTAGTGGCTAGCATTCTTGGTTGTCCGGTTCTATTCCCAGCTCTACCAATACATTAACTCTGGTTTGAGGGCTGGAACGGGGTGAGAAAAAACTGTTAAGAGGTGGGTCCGATTCTCATCTCAACCATCCTGGAAGTGGTATTCCGTGGTTTCCCATTTCTACTCCAGGCAAATGCCTTGATGGATCCTAACTTAAGGCCACGGCTGCCTCCTTCTCAATCCTCACCCGAATTGCCAATACACACACTACAATAATACAGGTTATCATACAAATTCTAGACGGAGCTAAGTGACTCTTGATGTCCAAGCTCCTGAAATGAAACTTCAACAACAAGAACCACATGTACAACACAAATTGCTGCTCCTCTCTGGCCCACTCCGGACGATATCCGACCTTGAGTAATTGTGCCAACGGACCAGGTAGTTACGATTACTCAACCATGAACTTTGATTGTGTTCCATTATAAAGAGCTAGTTGTTATTGTCGTTTCATTTAATGGGCTTGAACATCGTGGTCATTTAGCTCCGTGTACTTAGGTGTGTGTATAGAATTTGTCTGATAACCTGTGTTATTGTGGTTCTATAGTAGTGTATGTATTTGTTATTCAGGTGAGGATTAGGAAGAAGGCGTTCGTGGCCTTGAAGTTAGGAACCATCCCGGAATTCGCCTGGAGTAGAAGTGGGGAAACCTTGGAAAATCACTTCCTGGATGAGGTGGGAATCGAACTCCCCTCTTCTCAGTTTTGCTACACAAGGCTGAGTGTGCCTTGTTCCAACCCTCAGACCAGAATTAAATTTCTTGGCAGAGCCGGAGCCGTGAATCAAACCCGGATCTCCAGGGCGACAACCAAGAATGCTAGCCGCTACACCAGGAGGTGGACTCACCGGTTTGTTAGGCTACCTTCTACTGGCCTTTTCCAGCCTAAGGTGTATGGACTGCTTTGCCTGCTCACGCTAAGCAGCAATTTCTGTAGTCTTATGGGGTCCGTTGTTAATCAATTTCAATTATGTAACCTAACCTTAAATATAAGAGGAAATATTTGGTTCGTTCACATGGCCAAAGCTGGGTACTGCTAGTACAGTATGATATACTGTAAATGCGAATGCATGAATTACAACAAGTTGTTATCTTTATCTAGAAATAGCCTAAATACTTCTGTGAGTGGCGTCGATTGGTAACGTGTGCGTGCGATGTCGCCAGGCACAGAAGTTCTTCAAATACTGTACCGGTATGTTCTTTTTATTCAATTTGGGGGCTTACCACATTTACATCATACCTGTGTACTTGAGTTGGGTGGAGGAAGGAAGGAAGGAGGGAAGGAGGGCAGGAAGGAAGGAGGGAAGGAGGGCAGGAAGGAAGGAGGGAAGGGTTGAGGGAAGGGTTGAGGGAAGGAAGGAAGGAAGGAGGGAATGAAGGAAGGACGAATGGAATGAGGGGAGGAGGGAAGTAGTTTCACGTGACCGTTAACTTTGCGATAATAAACCAATTAAACCAAGGGATCTCCTTTTTACAACGTGGAATCAGAACCACCAGAGATGACAATAATTCACCTCAAAAATCCTATCTCATGAGTAGTAACAGGGAATTCGGCACGGTTTGCATTTGTAAGAGGCAAGTAGATTGTCCACTGAGCCATCATGTCCCTCTTGTGTGTGCAATCTGTTAGTGTTGTTGTGGTGTCAGTACTAGTAGCTGAAATGTACCTGAAATTGCAGTATGGATCTGAAAAAAGAGGCCGTGGCCTTCATTTACATACCATCCCGGTATTTGCTTGTAGCAGAAGTGGGAGGCTACAGGGAATGGCAGCTGTACGAATGAATACCACCTCTTCTTGTCTCCTTGAGGCCAATTTCAGCCCTCACACCAGAATTAAATAGCTTATCAGAGTCGGGACTCAAACCCTGAAGCTTTGGAACACGCGTCTCAATAGACATCGGCAGGTGCACAGTGCAGTATATGGGGTGGCAAAAAACGAACTTACTGGGGAATGGCCGTGAAGAATCTCTATTCTGCTCATTTACACAGAGTTTTTGAATAAAATCCTTATACCTGTCCACTAGGATATACCAATGGAAATTTTAATTGAAACCTTATTTATACAGGCAAGGGGGTATCACGTCACCCTAAAAGTAAATTGCTTAAGGAATCATTGCCTTGCCTGAAGTGTCCCGCAGAGTGAACTGTAGATTTAATGAACATTCTATGTTTACCTTGTTCTTCAGTTAGTCAGCATGTTAATGGATGGACACTGTTAATATAGAATTAACACTTAGGAACCAGTAGCGGTGCGTGTATAAACATTTTGTGGATTCACTCCTTTACTCATAAAAGTTTTAAAATATGTCATAAATCTTAGAATATTAGCATAAGCTTGGACTATGGTTGAAGTAGAATAGTTGGCAAAAATAAAAATATGATGTTACCTTATGTGAATCCGACTTACGTCCCTTGAAGTTGATGCCATGGGAACTGGATGTAAAGAGTCCATCTCGTAGCTTAGACTAGTGAATAATGTTACTGCTGAGGTTCAGTTTCGATTCCCAACAATGCCAAGAAATTCGATTCTGGTCTGAGGGCTGGAACGGAGCAAACTCAGTCTTGTGAGACAATAGTTTGCCGTGGTTTTCCCCACTTCTCTTCCAGAAAATGCCGGGATGGTACCTACATTAAGGTCACGACTGCCTCCTACCCTATCTCTAGCCCCGATTGCCAATACACATGCTAGCAAAGCTATCATAATGGCACAGGTTATCAGATAGATTCCACACACACCCAAGTACACGATGCCACATAACCCTTAATTGAATCAACAACAACAACAATGGTTTATAATGAAATTAAATCCTCGTCCCCATTTTGACAGAGAGACTGTACAAATACTGTAAATTGACAATGCCAATGGTCAAGGTGATGGAGGCGGTGTTCGTCCATTGACCTCCTCAGAAATTATGTCAATTCTTTTTAAAATTGAGACTCCTAACATCATATTTTTTAATAGCTTCTACTTACTGATGTTACTTTCAACAAAATATAAAAAATCAATAACTCATGTCTTGCGCAAGCAACTACTACTGTACATACATTTTCAATTGAATCTGTTCTGCCTATCAGCATCCAGTCTAGTCTGCAAGCCTCTATTTGCGAACAAGTCGTCTTCATGATCCCTTATTAGCATTTAACAACACTGCGGCCTCCTCTGCTCCTACACCTCTCACTTTGAAATCGTTTAACACTGAATCTATCCATCGCCTTCTATGTCTACCTCTTTTTCTCTTATCCTCTACAACCGAACTCATTAACCTCTACTCCCCTCCCCCATTTTCTTCACATGACCACATCATCTGAGTCAGCTTTCAGTTTCCAAACAACCTCCAACAGTTGTCTTAATGAACTCTCTTTTTCAAAAGATCGACTATCAACCTCTTACCGTTATATTCGTTTAGTCCAATTTTATTTGCCAAAAATAATACGTTAATATCAAATACCCACTGCGGTAGCTACTCGTACATTCGCTAAGGCGCAGTGCAAGGCCATGGGGCCAGGCTGCATCCATACTCGGTAGACGATTAGGTTCGAACCCATCGTCACCAGTACTTAAAGTGCTTTTCCATTTCCCACTCCAGGGGAATGTTGGGACGGTACCGTACCTTCCACTAGGCCACGGACACTTTCTTCCTACTCCTTGTCCAGTTTCATTCATCTTCATTCATTTCATCTCTCATTAACTCCTTTCACGAGGTTGGTGTTAGGAAGGGCACCCTGCCGTAAAAACACCCGCCAGCTAAAAATGCATCGCATATCATCCCTGACCCCGTTGAGACTTACATAATAAGGGATAGATGTAGATTTCGGTTATTGTCGCTTTATAATGTCAAGTGTTAATTAAACGCCTTCCTCACGGCGCAAGGCGGAATGCTTTCTATTCTTATAATATTTCCTAACCGATCGATATAAATGCAAACATGTCGAAAGCTAATATTGTCCACCTAGCTTGTATTGAACGAACTACTGTGGAGCGCAGTGAAACATGTGCAGCGAATAGTAAGTTAGACATTGTGATATTCCTAAGTCACATGGATCGAACCCTCAAATTCGGGACATGTGAGATTCCATTTTAATCGTGTATATATTCTTGTATGACGTCATTATTTAGTATGTTATTATTTAATAATGCTTCTGACGTGAAACTACTCAGCATGATTTAATTTATTTAGTTATTTAAGATAAAGCATTGTCAAGAATAGGAATATTATATTTTACTAGCAGGTACCCGCGGCTTCGCACGCGATGAAGACAATGGGGATGATGCATTATTGCTGGTAATTGGTCTATTCTATTACAGCAATCTCGGCTGGGTGGGTCTATTTCAATTCGGAAAATTCTGATGCCTACAGTATATTAATAATAAGTCGCAAAATGGGAATTCCATAGAGTTGAGAAAGTCTACAGGATACCATGTTACCTTATGTGAACACATTTTAAAATTACGTTTTTGGTTTTGGCATGTTTTGCTGTATGGATACTCATGAGCACGCAACGTAGCCTACAGTTGCACATGAAAAAAAAAAGTTTTGTCTAAATTACACCTGCTGCTGTTAACTGTGTGTCATTGTGCTTTGTTAATAGCAATTGCTAATATTGTCTGAAGAGTGAAATGCACTCTTGCACACTGGAATGGCAAATCTATGGGAATTCGGGGAATTAAAGGTATTATTCCTTAAGCTATTCAGGGTGTAATTTTTCCACAATTATTGATGATTTGAACGTCAACATGTCGCTATTAATAGACCTATAGTAAAATACCTCTCACCCTTGCCACTGATATACATTATGCAGCCTCTTCCAGTGTTTCATCCCAGGGATTGAAATTCTCCAACAACCCTTTTGCCTCACATGCCTCTCTACATATTGAAAATTCCTAATTATTGTGCTTTTAGAGATCTTTGAAAGAGATTGCCCTCGCACATGGTGTAGATGCATTGTCAAAGGAGAACATTCCATGTTACGAACATGGACCGTGTAACCTGTACCGAAAACTTCTGCAGATTTAACACCAGGCCAATTCTGAACAACAGTTCCTTGAACTGAGATTTACCAATATTTTATTGTATCGTTCCATGTGTAATATCTCTACAGGGTAAGTACGTGGAATTTGGTTCAGATCGGTGAAACGGTGTAGATTTGTGCCAAAGGGCCTAAATGCAGGGAATGGATAGGCATGTCCGAAATTTCATGAAGACAGTGTTACTCGTTGGGTTCCAAAGGGTCAGTACTGTATGTAAAATTCGGTTCAGATCGGTGAAACAGTGTAGATTTGTGCCAAAGGGCCTAAATGCCGGGAATAGAGTGGTCTTTCCAAAATTTCAAGCAGACAGTGTTACTCGCAGGGTTCCAAAGGGTAAGTATACAAATTTTGGTTCAGATAGGTGAAACGGAGTAGTTTTGTGCCAAAGGGCCTAAATGCAGGGAATGGAGTAGTCTGTCCGAAATTTCAAGTGAACAGAGTTACTCGCAGGATTCCAAAGGGTAAGTATACACATTTTCGTTCAGATCGGTGAAACGGTGTAGTTTTGTGCCAAAGGGCCTAAATGCAGGGAATGGAGTGGTCTGCCCGAAATTTCAAGTGAACAGTGTTACTCACAGGGTTCCAAAGGGTAAGTATACAAATTTTGGTTCAGATCGATGAAACGGTGTAGATTTGTACTGTGCTCTTATATGGATATGAGCCAGGAAATTATTCATCTCTTGAAAAGTTTTCTAAATTGTACCATGATAAAATATTGCGACTCTGGAAGTCGACACAAAACTGGTTTGTACATCGCAGAGTTAACCGAGTTAACCGAGCCGACCAATGAGAATACTAGCAGTCACGTGGGGAACTTGGAGCTAGACTGCGTCGTTTGAAAAAGGACGGGACGAGCGTGCACGAGCAGAATCGAGGACTCCCGAAGGAGAGCCCACCCCAGCACGCGTTGAAAGTGTGTCTGGAGTGTGGAAGGGGAAGACGCGGGCACGGCGCGTGGCACGCAGCCAATGAGAAGCGACCTAACTTAAACAAGAGCAAGCAAGGTAATGAGCATAGCTAATTACCAGGATGATTTTAACACATCGTAATATCATGGAAGATATTAAATAATGAATAAGAACTATTTCTTAAATTTGCGGCTAATTATTTATGTAATTAAGGATTATTACTATCATCGATAGTGAGCGACCAATCAGATCCTTGTTCTGAAAAGGACACGGACTTGGAAATTTGATGAGGGGGAAATGAGAGAAGTAATGATGTGCTTGAGCCCGGCTCGAGCTGCTCGAACAGATGACGTCAGTGTTCGAACAAGTTCGAGCTTTGCTCGAGCTTTTGTGTGCGCCGCGACCTATTGGCGTGTTCTTATCACCCAGAAACCTCAAGAAGGCTGTGTTTAGAGTATTGTGCTAGACGGAATCGACTCGTCATGTTGTTGCTGTGCACTGCTGTCTAGTTTGTGCATATAACCCCTTCAACCAGTATCTGTAATGTGGAGACAGCTACAATCCGTGTTTGTGTTATGATGCGAAGCACATGTCTCCCCACCCCAGAATATACAAACAGCCTACTGAACATCATTGGAGTGAACAGAACAAATTCGACGGGTCACAACACTTCCTTAGTATAAGTACAATGGTGCGGCAACAGTATGTGTATGTATGCGGTTAATTAATTAATTTTATCTCAGTGACTCCTGCACCAGTGGACTATATTTTTTATTCAGATGTTAAATTATGAGACTATCTATTCTCTTTTCCTTTTCAATATTTCATTAAGCCGTAATATAATGTAAGTGTGTACCATAACATACCATTTATAGTCTAATAATAATAATAATTTGTTCCGTTGTAGGAACATATGTTTGCTACTATCCTCGACAGTATTACATCCTTCCCAGAAGCCAAAGGCGTATCAGAGATGGGGTGTGGGGGAATAATCTTATTAATATGATTAATTTGTACAATTTCTCTTTCCCTGCACAGTGCACCTGGTGGTCACCACTCCACACACATACATATACTGAGAGTAGTAGTCAAATAGGTTCATTCACACCGTACGCAGGAGAATCTCTACTTAGTACCGGGATAAAACGAAGTACCCGATTCTTGGATGTCACGGGTAATCTCGAGAACTACTGGATGGATTTTGATGCGGCTTTCGCCATTCTGTAAAGGTAATCTCGAAGAAACCGGGTGAGTTAGCCGTGGTGGTTACGGCATGACTGATGGCAGTCGCTCACATCCGGGAGGCGAGGAGGTTCGAATCCCCCCGCCGGCAACCTTGAAGATGGTCTTCTGTGGTTTCCCATCTTCCTTCCAGGCAAATGCCGGGGTTGGTCCCTAACTATAGGCCACAGCCGCTACCTTCCAACTCCTCGTCCTTGCATTCCAACTTCCCTCCTTCCCTCCCGAACGGTACTTGTAGCTCACCCATTGGGTGTCCGTCTCGAAGCAGCTACAACACTGGCGAGCCGAACATGTCCTCGGACACTCCCGGCACTAAACGCCACACGCTAAAAAAATCTCGAAGAAGATTTCCTTAGAAAATAATTTATTTATGATCAAAGGGCGCCAAGCAGTAAAGATTTCAGTGAAAAGGTCGAAAAAAGAACTTCTCGTCCATGCGCTTTTTAAGCTTACGCTGGGCAAACCGTTAAAAATATCAATATACTATGAGTGTAAGAATTGTTCAGCATGAAAAATTCTACCAAAAAGTCCGGGAGAGCATATCTCTATCTTCGATACATCGCCCACTATAAGTGCTTTTAGTTTGAACGGAAGGGGGATTTGTGTCGCATACACCTCGCTAATCTTAAATTACGTCTGACAAGAATTCTTTGCACATTCATAACTGTTGCCGGGCGAAGCCGGGGTGGGTTGCTAGTGGTTCCATAAAATATCGTCTGGGCGGTCAGCGCTCCGCATAGTTTATGTGTGGGGTCCTTTGACAGTTCGAACAGGTTCGATACCGTATCGAGCCTACGTTGCGTATCGAGCTGGCGCGACCCCGCTCGAACTTGTGTATCATACGCTCCTAGTAATGTGCTTGAGCCCGGCTCGAGCAGCTGGAACAGATGACGTCACAGTTCGAACAGGTTCGAGCTTGGCGCGAGCTTTTAAGCGCACCGCGACCTATCGGCGTGTTCTTATCACCCAGAAACCTCAAGAAGGCTGTATTTAGAGATTTGTGTTAGGCGGAATCGACTCGTCATGTTGTTGCTGTGCACTGCTGTATAGTTTGTGCATATATCCCTTTCAAACAGTATCTGTAATGTGGAGACAGCTACAATCTGTGTTTGTGCGATAATTCGATGCAGAATTTACAAACTGCCTACATAACATCATTGGAGTAAACAGAACAAAGGCTACGGGTTACAACACTTTTTTAGTACAATGGTGCGGCAACAGTATATGTACATATGCGATTAATTTGTTCCGTTTCAGGAACATATATTTGTTTATATCCTTGACAGTATTACCTCATTCCCAGAAGCCAAAGACGTATCAGAGATGGGGGGCGGTGAATAACCTATATTAATACAGTATTATTATTTACAATTTTGTTTACGTCGCACCGACACAGATAGGTCGTATGGTGACCGTGGGATAGAAGAGGGCTAGGCGCGGCCATGGCCTTTATAAAGGTACAGCCCCAGCATGTGCGTGGTGTGCAAATGGGAAACCACGGAAGACCATCAGCAGGGCTGCCGACAGTAGGATTCGAAACACTGATAGTCTAATACGTTCACAATCATATACCGTGCGCGAGCAAAAGTTTGCACAAAATATCGTCTGGGCCGTCAGCGCTCCACATACTTTATGTGTGGCGTCGCCTGGCAGCTCGAACAGGTTCGATACAGTATCGAGCTTGCGTTGAGTATCGAGATGGCGCGAGCCCGCTCGAACTTCAGTATCATTCGCCCATCACTAGAGAGAAGAATCGAGACTCTTAATACTTACGACTTCAGCGGAGAAGGACGTCTCAACAAGTTATTCAACAATACAACAAAGCAAATAGAGATTCACGAACGAAGGCACTTAGTTTGTGCAAGCAGATATATAAAGTCGACATTCAACGAAATTTAAAAGTTATTGAAACCAATCTACGTTATTAACCATGTCGAAATTCCTGAAGTTGAGGGAGGAATTTTCAAATGAATCTACAGGAGTCATGATGATCAACTAAGAAGTTATGGGGACAGAACTGTGACGGCAGCAAGAATATTCGAAATGACATAACATCAATCTCGCGGGAGAGATTAACATCTCGTCTCTCCCATGCAGAAAATTCTACATCTACAAGTCATTTCAACAACTAAAATGACTTTATATATCAGAACTTTGGCGAAAGAAGATAGAAGAATTCCAGAACGAGGGCGGCTAGGGTGGACCTAGCGCCAATCAAGAGAGAAAGGGCTTTCCCATCTCATACAAAAAGATTCACCAGCAGAAGGAACGACAACACGATGATGATCGAGTTCGAATCCCGGACCTGACCGCATGGGAACTTCTGTAGGAGATCGTAGAAGACCGCTCGACATCATGCAGTCTCGCGCTATTGGAAACAATCCGTTTCTAAAGGATAGCGAAGAAAGCCCACTTCTAGTCATCTATAACGCAACACAAGGTAGTCTACGGACCAACGATATATCCCAATTTGTAGAGTATTGTAGAACATTTAAGAATATCCGACAACTATTTATTGATGCCATTTTTCTACGTTTTAATAATATTATTGTAGTTTTCGACGTTATATTTTCATAGCTACATCATGCGAATTTTTATTCACGTTTTTCGTCGATTTTTAGTATTTAGAACTGTATTTGAAATTTTTGGAATTTTGCGACTTTCGAAATTTGAATGAGGCGATTTTACAGTTTAGTTCAAAATATTTGTATGGTAAAGTTTAAATGTGTTCAGATCACATTTGTCAATTTTTGAATTGTATGATATCGTTTTTTTTGTCAACGATAATAATAATGGAAATTTGTTCCAAGAGTGTTATACAGATATATTTTAGAGAATGCGGTTCTTCAAGATCTTATGTAGAGATCTATGTAAAGTCACGATCTGATAACTTATTAGACAATTTGGTTATAAATATTTGGTGACTAACAATTATAAAGTATTGAAGTTTGTGAGAAATATATTAAAGGAAGAATATGTAAAGGAATACAATGTCAAGTTAACAAATACGAATTACAGCGTATTTTTGAAGTAATAAGAATGTGAAGAAAGATTTAAAGAAATATTACAGCTGATTGAAAGCTTTTATAGAAATGTGAGAGACACAATGAAATAAGATTGTTATTTGAAGACTAGTATTTTATCGTATTACCTGTTAAAATAATTCATTGATAGAACCAGTATTTTTATTAAATATTTTTATTAAGTTTGTTGTAACTATGAGGAGTGAGTTAAGAAGTATATGTTTTTGGAAGAAACTGCGAAGCATCTCGGAGAGAGAGATTTATTATTCCCGTAGCAGACGGAGGTATTTGTTGTATGACAATGGGCAATTGTGAAGCCATTGGTAAATTATTGAAAGAATGTCTGTAGTGACAGACTTGCGCATATTTTGAGGTTGAAATAGGATGTTTTATGAAGATGCAGTATTATTGATGTTTATTAGTATTGGAAGTTATTGCAACAGTCTCACAGAGTTGAAACTCCTTGAAATTCACAGGACAGCGGATCCTAGATGAAGTTGAATCTGAAATAAATGATAGGATCAATGGATCTTTGATGAAACTGATAGTAAACTGAGATCTATTTAAATGGTTCTTAATTAGATATTGAATTTTCGGTAATTATTCAACGCAGTGGAAGTTTTTATTTATTTATTAAGTATTTGTATTATGATGACAGACCAGTTGTAGGAGATCTATGGACTATGTCTCTACTTAATTGTATGGATAATAGAATCCCGAATTGTCACACTTTCACGAATAAGACATAGTATGGTGAAGGATTATTTTCTTAAGTCCGTCGAGAAGCAGTAAAGAAATAGGAAGACAATTTAAGTCTGAGGGACGGGTTCACCATGGTTCGTCAAAATGTTAACAAACCAATTAAGGCCGTTGACGGACGATTACCGAAATGTCGTGGTTCACCAAACTATAACAATCCATTAGCTTCCCTAACAAGCCGTCAAAACTAATTTTTCTGTCAACATGGAATTAACGTCTTGACGGTCGATTTACGTAGCATTCAAATCCAAAATGGCGTGCGGCCAAAGCCGGAAAAGTCGTGCATTAAACTTTATTCTGAACGATGACGGATATTTTTGAAGACATGCTAGTTTTTCTTCGACCACTAACTTATAAATAACGAAGAAATTACTTGAATGATTGCGACGACACAGAATTTATCATGAGATTTCGGTTGTCAAAACCTTCTGTGTTGAATGTTCCGCACATGACGGAACCTAACCTGGAATTCCCATCTGATAAGTAAGATAGCCTAGGCCTATGTAGTATTCCTTATTTATGTGTAATATCGTGTGATGCATTACGGTGTAGCACATGTAGTTATTTTAATAAAATACTACCTAGACGTCACAACATCAGTCCTCTTATTTCTTTTTACATGTAATATCGTGTGATGCATTACGTTATAAAACATCCAAGTTAATTTAATTTAATAAAAGACTACCTAAACGTTACAGCATCAGTCCTCTTATTTTCAACGATTTCACGATACTCATCCACCGAGTTGATAAGGGTGGATAATTATGTTTATTTTATTCAACGAAAATTTCGTAGTCCCCGGTTCTTCTTGCTCTTTTGCTCATCAGCCATGTTTGTTTTTAACCAAGGAGTATGTGACTTTTAAGCCTTTTCAGTTAACGACCTGCTTGATTACACCAAATAATAAACAAATACTGCCACGATCATCATCTTTCAATGAGATTTGTACAGCCCTTAAACATAACACTTCGTTTGCTAATGCCAATCGGCGAATGTGGTGGTGAAACGTCAACGAGCTTAATGCCGATGTTAAAGTTAACAACGCATTTAGTGACGGCCTGTTAACGCTGCGTTGGTGAACCCGGCCCTATATTGTCAGTAAAGAAAGCAGTTGGACCGTTGTACATATTTTATTTTATATTGAGTAATTGCTGAACTACAACGTTACCATTTGTGTTGTATATAAATTGTATTACGAATTTAAAGAAAGGTTTATTGTTACATTTACGCGCATTATAATTTTTAACTTGTAATTTAAATGTGAATAGAGATTTTTTATCGCTTCCATGAGAAGAATTTCAGTGATAGGAGGCGGGAGATAAATTGTATAGAGTAATGAATAGTTTTTGTAATGACGGAGATCCACGTCACGGGTAACTTCATTTATATTTGGGGCTATTTTTTTTAAACTTTATAACATTTTTCTTGTTATAAAACTCCCGTCACCTAGGGCACAGCAGCTGTTTGCTGCTATTTAAGTCATGATTTTATATATGCTTATAAAAGCGTTTGAGATAAATTTTATGGTTTCTTAAGGAAACGAACATGTATTTCATGTAACTGAAGCAATGACATTTGGTCATTTGATCTTATTTAAAGTTATTAATGCATATAATCAATGCTAGTGTTAGGAAACGTGTAATTGTTTAGTGAATAAATACGACAGGCACGTTGTTACGATTCCCTGATCTTTTATAGGAAATTGGCATTATCTTTGTAGTTAAATGGTAGTGGAATGTGTTGTAGGGTGCAAGTTCCCGAGGGACCTGATCCGTATTCTTACGCACGAGATTTTCATAGATTCTCATTTTTCCTGAGTAGATAGAGAACCCTACTGTTCTGTAGTTAGTTACTATAGCACATTCCGTTTGAAAAAAAAAAATCCTGTTCCTTATTCTCAGTGTTTTCGCCAAGTAGCACCATGTTGTTTTCAGCAGGGGCTTCAAGATGCTACAATCCATTATTATTTCCAGCCTGGAATTTTGGTGGATCATCCAGATATAATGGTACAGTACCAAAGGGCCTAAATGCAGGGAATGGAGTGGTCTGTCTAAAATTTAAAGTGAACAGGGTTATCCGCAGGGTGACAAAGGGTAAGTATACGAATTTTGGTTCAGATCGGTGAAACGGTGTAGTTTTGTGCCAAAGGGCCTAAATGCAGGGAACGGAGTGGTCTGTCCGAAATGTCAAGTGGACAGGGTTACCCGCAGGGTTCCAAAGGGTAAGAATACACATTTTGGTTCAGATCGGTGAAACGGTGTAGTTTTGTGCCAAAGGGCCTAAATGCAGGGAATGGAGTGGTCTGTCCGAAATGTCAAGTGGACAGGGTTACCCGCAGGGTTCCAAAGGGTAAGAATACAAATTTTGGTTCAGATCGGTGAAACGGTGTAGTTTTGTGCCAAAGGGCCTAAATGCAGGGAATGGAGTGGTCTGTCCGAAATTTCAAGTGAACAGTGTTACTCGCAAGGTTCCAAAGGGTTAGTATACAAATTTTGGTTCAGATCGGTGAAACGGTGTAGATTTGTGCCAAAGGGCCTAAATGCAGGGAAATTTAAAGTGAACAGGGTTACCTGCAGGGTTCCAAATGGTAAGTATACAAATTTTGGTTCAGATAGGTGAAACAGTGTAGATTTGAATAAATAACAGACAGACAGACAAACATACAAACAAACTTTGAGCTTTATATACCAGGTGAGTCAGCCGCCCCTTATTTTTTTAGTTTTCGGCCACACTTCCAACGTCTGATGCCAACATGGTCGACAGTTCCCCGTCCTTAGCCAAGCCACAATGACCCTAAACGACTTTACAAGATTTATGACGACATGGATACAAGACCTTTACAAAAACATGTGTACAACAAGTGATAAGTCAAAGCATCAAACTGTCATACGGGCATATACAAAGAACATGCCGATTATACGGTTTCAGTTGGATACGAAATTAACGCTAGGCACGGTGGCTTACTGATAAATAACGTGAATGAACCTTCGAAGCGGAAAGCAGTATCACATCTCATACGCTTCCGGTCAATGTGAAGGGTCTAGCAGCCGTGGAACAATGGTCGCGTAGAAGATAATCGTCCTGTTTATGAGAGGTGGGTTCGATTCCCACCACCGCTGATTATTTTTGTGCTCATTTTAAATTTTGGGGATCAAATACAAGATGATGATATTTGTTGTTACAAGGGTCCTAACATTTAGGTTATCGGCCCCTAATGGTTTGGGTGTTAATGAAAAATGAAAAATACCTATAATTAAATCTAACTACAAACTTTCACTATTGTTTTACCCTCCAGGGTTGGATTTTTCCACGGACTAAGTGAGGGATTCCACCTCTACTGCCACTGAGGAGAGTGTCCTGGAGCTTGAGACTGTGAGTTTGGGATACAGCTGGAGTGTGTGACCAGGCACTACGCCCAGGCGGCCTCACCTGCAAAGCGAATAGGGGCCTGGTGAAGAGATGGGAAGAGTGGGAGGGTTAAGCAACGAAGTGGGAAGGAGGCGGCCGTGGCCTTACGGAAATTATCATCCTGGCATTTGCCCGAAGACGAAGTGGGAAATCACGGAAAACCACTTCGACGATGGCTGAGGTGCGGATCGAACCCTCTCTACTCATTTGGACCACCCGAGGCTGAGTAGACCCCGTACCAGTCCTCATACCACTTCTCAAATTTCGTGGCAAAACCGGAAATCGAACCGCAGACCTCCGGGGTGACAGCTTATTACGCTGACCACTACACAACGGAGGCGACTACTACAAACTTACAACTGACTTACACATGCCGTTTATACGATTTCAGTTGTATACGAAATTAACGCTGGGTACGGTGGCATACAGATAAAGAATGCGAATGAACCTTCGAAGCGAAAGCAGTATCACATCTCATACACTTTCTGGCACGGTGAATGGACGAGTAGTCGTGGAACAATTGTCCAAGTGCGTAGAAGGTACCGGACCTGTTTTTGGGAGGTGGGTTCGAATCCCACCAACGCTAAATATTTTAATGCACATTTTGAGCTTTGGGGATCAAATACAAGATGATGATGATGATGATGATGATGATGGTGATAATTGTTGTTTTAAGGGACCTAACATCTAGGCTATTGGCCCCTAATGGAAAATGAAGATGAAAATTTTAAGTAAATCTAACTACAAACGTACACAATTGGAAAAGAAAAGGAAAACAAAAGGAGAGTAAGGGACATAAAAGAAAGGGAGAAAAATGCCCTCGACCTTCGAAGAATGAAGATTGAGGGACTTTGAAAGAAGGAGAGCCATGAATGGTAGGGAGGAAAGGGAAAGAGGAGAGGGCCCGCCCCAAAGGCAATGGCAAAATGCGTAAAACCTGACCCAGCTCAGGAGTCCCTAGGGATCGATAATTCTCGAACTCACCAACTGTGATACCTTAAGGGGCTAGCATTATCCAAGGTGCCCAATAACTGGTGGGGATACACACACCCTGCCTCCTTGAGGGCCTTGAGCAGAAGGCAGGAGGTACCTGAAAGAAAAACCTCGAAGAATGAGGGATCAGGAAAAATGAGAGAAGAGCCAATTAAGGCGGAAAAGGAGAGACTCCATAGGCCTCGGATACCCTAATACCGTCGGGGTTGGAAGAGAACAAGAGTTGACCAAGAGAGGTCGACAGGAAAGAAGATGGAGAGGAGCCCGGCACAAGCAAGTCGAAGCAATGCCAGACTCAGCTGGGGTCCCGTGGTCACCAACCCACGTCCCACCAGGTGTGAGCCCCTGGGGGATCAAATACAAGAACATGGCGATGAAATAACCAGCGCTTCTAGGCTGCACACTGTGTCAAGCCAGTACACATTGAACCCTAAATAAACACCGCATGATATTAGTCAAATGTGGCACGAATGCTCTTGTATATTATTCCCAAAGCTTAAAATGTGCATAAAAATATTTAGCGGTGGTGAGATTTGAACCCAGCTCCCAAAAACAGGACGATTATCTTCTACGCACTTGGGCCATTGTTCCACGGCTACTTGTCCCTTAAGTTTGCCTGAAAGCGTATGAGATGTGTGTGATATTGCTTTCCGCTTCGAAGGTTCATTCACGTTTTTATCAGTAGGCCATCGTACCTAGCGTCAATTTCGTATCCAACTGAAACCGTATAATCGGCATGTTCTTTGTACATGCCCGTATGACAGGTTTTTTTTTTAATTTAGTCAATTTACCCTCTAGGTTGGTGGTTCCCCTGGACTCAGCGAGGGAACTGACCACTACCGCCTCTACGGGCAGTGTCCTGGAGCTTGGAACATCTGGTCGGGAAGGATACAACTGAGGAGGTGTGATCAGCACCTCGCCCAGGCGGCCTCACCTGCAAAGCGAACAGGGGCCTCATCAGGGATGGGAAGGGATGGAAGATTGGGATGGATAGGCTAGGAAGAGGGAAGGAGGCGGCCGTGGCCTTACAGTAGGTACCATCCCGGCATTTGCCCGAAGACGAAGTGGGAAACCACGGAAAACCACTTCGAGGATGGCTTAGGTGGGAATCGAACCCCCTCTACTCATTTGGACCACCCGAGGCAGAGTAGACCCCGTTCCAGTCCTCATACCACTTTTCAAATTTTGTGGCAGAGCCGGGAATCGAACCCAGGACCTCCGGGGCGGCAGCTAACTATGCTGACCGCTACGCTACGGAGAGTTTGATGCTTTGAATTATCACTTGTAGCACACATGTTTTTGTAAAGGTCTCGCTTCCATGTCGTCATAAATCTTGTAAAGTCGTTTAGGGCCATTGTGGCTTGGCTGTAGACGGGAAACTGTCGACCATGTTGGCATCAGACGTTGGAAGTGTGGCCGAAAACTAAAAAAAACAAGATGCTTCGTGACGAACTAAAGAGCCTACTTTTCTTAAAAGTTAAGAATCATGCCAATCTATATAGACCTATTTAGAAAAATAGTGAAATTAAGTTGATAATATCGAAATTTCTAATTATTTAGAAATATACCTGTAGCCTAATAGAGCACTACAGTTGGCAGTCCTGGTGACTGAATATATTGTTAGTTCCATCTCTTAAGGTACAGAATACAATATTTGGTTGAAGTCCAATGGATAGCATGGACGTTACATGCAGTTAGACATTGGATCTATCAGCGCGCCTAAAATCATGTTCGGAACAATGTCATGCATGCGTTGGTCAGAAATAAACTGAAATTTTATGATCTCTTGTTGTGCCAATTTTAGATGAAATACATTTGTTAGTATAGAAGTTACATGCATTTTAAAAGTGTACCTATGAGCAGGCTTAGAGTCATGTTGGCAGCACTGACGTATATTAGTATCTCCTAATTAATCTAGAATGTTAGGTAGCCTACTATACGTGTGCAAATTTTAAAGCAGTTGGCTTACATATTGTCAGATATATTAACATTTGGGTAAAGAATAGAGACAGCCATTATTAACAATTGGCAGCCCTGGTTACTCTTAGGAATATACATAGTCATATCTGTTATGGTACACATAGCACATACGAAATTTGGTTGAAATCCAATCGATAGTATAGAAGTTACATGTATTTAAATTTGGTCCTATCAGCAGGCTTAGAATCATATTGGTAGCACTGACGTACATAAGTTACTCCAAATTAATGTAGAATGTCATGTACTATACGTGTGTATAGTTTAAAGCTGTCGGCTTGCATACTTTCAGATATATTGGTATTTGGATAAAAGAATAGAGAGAACATTTATTGACAGTTGGCAGCCCTGGTGGCTCTTAAGAATACGCTCAGTCATATCTGTTTATGTATGCATATTACATACAAAATTTGGTTGAAATCCAATTGATAGTTCAGAAGTTATATGCATTTAAAAATGGGACCTATCAGTAGTCTTAGAATCATTTTGGCAACACTGCCATGTATGGCCTCCTGGAAATTAAACTGAAGTATTATTATCTATATGTGTGCCAATTTTGGAATCGTTCCCATGGATACATTCCAAGATATCCAACAAGGACCTCAAATTTCAATTGCGATTTTTCAGCAGTTGGTAGCACTGACATCATTTTCAAGTGTGACATTGAGATGTCCCGGTATAGATCTTTACTCATACCAAATTTGGTTTCGATTGCTGCAGCCATTTAGGAGTTGATGGGGAGGGACACACACACAGACAGACAGAAGGACAGACAGACAGACATTTTCCCGGATCGATCTCATAAGTCTACTTTTTCCTCATTTTTGCAAAATGTGAAAAGTAGGCTAATAAGGGGCGGCTGACTCACCTGGTATACGTATATAGATATAGGGATTATATGAAACAAGTCTTGTGAGACTGAGCTGAGGTAGGGTTGCCATCCGTTCCGATACATAGTGACCGTCACCGTTATGGACCGACAAGAACCAATTTTGTCCCGATTTTTCAAAATACTGCTACGAGCCTAGTTCAGGTACTGAAGTAGCACCATGTGTTAGCGCAACATATAAATGCAGCCTCAGTTAGTTTTATTTATGTCAACAAGTTTATGTTGACAAGCTTGTCTCACAGATAGCGTTGCATGTTGCGTATTCTGTATCGAGCTCTAGCGCCATTATTCGAGAAAATACCAGACTTCTTCTTCAGTAGTACGGGGCGGGAACTAGTTAAGCAGCGCCACGCGGACAGTTCCCATTTGAATAGCGATCTGATGAGACGATATAGGGCGTGAAGTGTATAGTGTAAAGTGTTATTGTCGACCGTTTATCGTCTAATAAACTTATCTCAGCTTTCAAAAATGCCTAAGGATAAAAAGAGAAAGTGTCACTTTTCAGATGATTACACAAAAGAGTGGTCTTTTGTCAAGAAATGACGTACGGATGAGGAAGCGTTGTGTGAGATTTGTCTCTGTTTCATCTCAGCAACTCACGGAGGTAAGGCAGATATGAGGCATCACACTTCTACGAAGAAACATACAAATAGATTAGCGGTAGCATCGACATCAAAGCCTATTTCTACATTCATAAAAAGAAGATACCCAGGAAGAATTGCTCGTTGCTGCTGCAAAACTAACAACAGCTTATAAGGTTGTCAAGCATCATCAATCCTTCAGTTCTCTTGACTGTACCGTAAAACTGAATGCCGCAATGTATCCTGACTCCAACGTCGCTGCAAACCAGTCTACAGCCAGGATCAAGGCTACAGCGTTTGTTAAAAATATTCTCGCACCACACTCCGCGTCCGAATGCATAAAACAATTACAAGAAGTTTCACTTTACGGCATAGGCACCGACGCATCGAACCACAAGGCTGAAAGGATGTTTCCATTAGTTGTTCAATACTTTACTCAAACTGAGGGAATCCAACAGAAGCTGTTGAAGTTTGATTCACTGCATAACGAAAAATCGGAGACAATTGCAAAGTTTTGTCTAGACACTTTAAGACAACTGCAAATTCCATTAACTAAATTAATCACTCTTTGTGGAGACAATACCAATACCAACTTCGGAGGGCTTCATCGACTTGGCCAGCGGAATGTGTTTCACCGAATTAAAGAAGAACCAGGAAGAAATGTAGAAAGAATTGGATACCCTGCCCATATTCTCCACAATGCTATATCAAGAGCTGCTGGAGTCTTAACTGTCGACATTGAAGTAATCGTCATGCAAATATTTCATTATTTTTCAATATACACGGTGAGGACAGAGACGATGAAAGAGTTCTGCTTATACATTGATGTCAATCATCAGACTCTTCTATCTCACTCAAAAACAAGATGGTTGTCGTTAATGCCAGTAGTTGAGAGCATTCTTAAGATTTGGATTCCATTAAAACAATTTTTTGACGCCGAAGACAGGGCCACCTAAAATAATTTCAGATTTTTTCAGTAGTCCAATCAGTGAAATTTATTTCATGTCTCTGCAGTCAAACTTGGCTCTGTTTGAAAAGAATATAAACAGCGTTGAGAAGAATAAAGTCTCGATAATTGAAATAAGAAATATATTAATCGACACTCAAAAATATCTGAATGAAAGGAAGACTGCCAATTTATTGGCATGCAAACCAAGATGAATTTGAACAAATTAAATAATGAGAACCCTAACCAATAAATAATCAATTTGATTTCGAATTTTGAGGAAGAGACAATGGCTTTCTATACCATAGCATCTGATTACTTAGAGAAATGGGATATTTCCTTTAATAAATATCAAGTTTTTGATTGGATGACGCTGTCTGAAACCCCTCATTGGGAGATGATTGAAAACACTATTATATACTGTACCCAACTGTCATCATGTGGACCATGTGTTCGTATCCCAACTAACTCACGGTCTTTCGAGGTATGGGACGTTCCTGCCCACCATACGACCACATGCTCAGGATTTGAGTCTACCAGGTAACTACTCTACATGAAATACACAACATATTCCTACAAGACAATATTTACTGGTCTAAAATCATGGCTATACAACAAATACAAATAAAGGACAAATTATATTTAATTTCCCACAAATAAAAATAGGGTGATTTTGTGAGTTTTCTTCATAAAATAGTGCTACACTGCACTCAAATCTAATTCTAGTATCCTATCATTGATACTTTTCAGACTCCAATGGGTTTCCATAGTGTTCATCATGTGACATAATTACTTAACTGGAGTATCATAACACAAAAGTCACATATCACATCAAAATGACATTAATAAAACATTTCTCCGTTCCTTACGGCATTTACTTTAATTAGCATAAATTCATTACTTTCTGCATTAATTAACAAATATTTGTTGTGTCGTATGGATCATCTTCCTTTTTTCCGTCAATATGAACGCTTTAAGAAAAGTGGTCCTTATCCCTTCCAAAATAAACATGGATAGAATATTTTATAGTTTCACCATACAACGATTTTCCTGGGTCTTGTCGGGCTTATATCGTTACAAACGTGTCATGTTCTTAGAAATCACATACCCGTCTGCATAACTTAGTGTGAACTGGCAAAATGCATTCTAAAAAGATGCCTAACAATTTATTTGGTTCAGTGTTCCTCTTCAGAGAATAACTGGGCCATATATTATCCGATTTCTTTGATCCAATAACGTATGTGTGTTGCAACACCTCATTCAATTCAATTGGCATCATCAAAACACTCCTATCATAATTGCATATTTGAAATATCGAGCTTCTTCAGTGTCCTACTGTGACCCTCATTTAAAGGACTGGTCGACCGACCTTCCCTTTCCCCCAGCAGGCAATAAAATTCGTTCCAGCAGGCTAGTCAAGATGGCTGCCGCAGCAGTGGTCTATATCCCCCACTTCCCTCATCTGCTGTCAAGGTCAGATTTGTTTACTACTGCAGTACAGTAAAGTTACGCTAGGTGTGGCTCCTAAGTAATTGAGTCATTTAATTATTTAACACCTATAATTAGTGCATTGGGCTCAACTTGGCTCCTTATTAACATTCATGGCTGGGGATGACTCTGGTGATAGCCTTGCCGTTCTATGGTGAATACTGTGGCTTTAGACGCGCATCATAACGAAAATCCAAGATTTTCGCCAGCAGCTGTCACAATAATATAAGGAAATCTGCGTTTCCTAAACGAAGAATATGATCCTTACCTCTCAGGGTAGATCATTCATATACATGCTCACGGAGTCTCAACGTATCTCAATCGTGGCCATAATTCATGCAAGCGATGGCAACAGACAGGCTCTGTCCAATTCGCTGCGAATAATACAGTATGCTCAAGGGCGATACTACTCGTAGATTTAGCCAACTTCTCACCTAACGCGCAAGCTATACTAGTTGGTCCCCGCAATTATTTATTACGTAAATCACTGGATTCTACGTTAATTCTGCACGCGATATGCGGCTTCAAACAATACTTCACATAGATGACTCAATTATTAAGGCACCCGCGCTCTTTCTGTAATAATACTTAAGCCAAAGCTCTAAATAGCTCCTAATAACAAGGTATGAATTTACTGGCTTACTTTACTTTAATGGTCCTCAAATATAATCCTAAGGATTGACCATATCAAATATTCATTCAACATTTCACTGACACTGAAAAATTCTCGTATCTCGCTATATTCCACATTAATTTCTTACTGTTTACCAAAATACAGTATCTTTATATTAGACATGACACAATTTGAACATTATTTAGGCCAAAAATGCCTATTACTTTACTGTTGCCGACCCCATATTATTATTATTATTCATTTAACGTTACCGTTACATCCATCACTATTTTTGGCCTGAATGGCCTTAAACAAATCACCTTCCAAGCCATATTCTAATTCAAGACGAGTGGTGAAAACTCGTTCAATAAGTGACTGTGACATCTTAGTCTCAAAGTGATAAAATCGTTACATGGTGAACTATTTAGTTATAATAACATAATGAATTGGTACTCACTTTTTCTTTTGGCTGGATAGTGCCAGCAGCTCAACCTGCGACCCACCATGATGCTTGACTTAAGCCATCATGTTATACTTTCCACAACACTTAATTTCACATATTTTCCACCTGATAAACATACTCTTATCAGTGGCCTCATTCACTTTCACACAATGCATATTAATCACTATACACATGAACACTTTTAAATCACTATTACACAATTTATGTACACTTATTCACTATTTCACAGGTTGATCCTTAAATCGGACTTCTCCTACGCCTGATCTCAGATATGCGATGCAATTACGCCAACCGCTGGTCTTCGTGAAATCTAACAGCGTTTACGGACGTTCGGTCCTCGTCACCTGCAACATCATTCAGCTCACTGTCAAGATGAAGTGGCGATGCTTCCCCAAGCTCCCATCATTGTAGTGATCCTGCTGATAATGTCATATTCAACACTGACAGTACCTCCTGGTATGTGTAATGTTCACAAACATTATAAGTTATACTTTCCCTGTGGCGAATTTATATTTGCGTCAGATAATAGATAAATATCTATATGAAATTAACTTCGACGCACTTCATGATTATACTTATGAAGCTGTATGACTTGCTTCCATTGTTCTTTAACGGCTGAGCGTTGATACGCTAACATTTGGCGCGCTCACTGGCGGCGTATAAGTTACGTGTATACTGCTGAAGACTGGAGATGAACTGGTGAAGACTGGAGAACAACTGGCTTGGCTTGCCTTACTCCTCCTATATAAAGGTTTCTCGCACAAAATAGTCCACTGGACATGTGAGAGCGACTCCTATCTTGAAATAATACCTCTTCAGTCGAAATTACATATACACCTTGTTTAATTAGGTGTGGAGGTTTCATAACCGTTCGCGTGCCGGCGATCGCTTCGGCCAATTAATTACAATTAATTGCCTTAGTTCAGCGCGTGGGGACGCCATCGCGGTAATTCCCCCTTGCCTGGTCAGCAAATCACTCCTCTCGAGCGTAGGCTAGGTTGTGATTCGTTCATTTGGAGATACAGGCATTAATGTAGGTGAAAAATCACTCCTAAATTACCTCTCCATGAATATATTCACCTGGGTGTACATTTCACACCATCTCATTGCTCCACTTAGCGGTAATTAATTAATTTCCGTGTGCAGTCGTTCCCCCCATAGCTTCCCTCGTTGTCAAGTGGTGAATACCCGAGTCATTAATTTTGGGCTGTCTTCTCGGTCCAGACGTAAATAGTCCGCTCGGCGCCTAGGGTTACCACCCACTTGCCAAGTGTAATTTGTAAAATGCCAAACTAGCCTCCTTCGTTCTTATATGCTTAGAAAACGTATATTTTCTTGCATTTGGTTGCAATTCTTTACCTTAAATTGCTATGATATTCACATATAGGTCGTGAAATCATGCTACATTGTTATATCTCATTATTTAACACATTGCTCTTCAGGTTCCCTAAAACTGTTCCCCCTCAGAGACCAATGGTTCGACTCTAGGCATAATCATGTGCCTGGTCTTCTCTGATGAGACCTGAGTTCGATGCCAGACTGCCGTGACTGATTGGGCACATTTTTCCCCTGCTAAGCTCGGAAAATTCATTTCACAAGTGAATTTTTCGGGCCCCTCAGATGGCATCGACTCCATGCAGTATTTACTTTAAGCGGTCAGTGCTCTCGGCAATGGGATCTCTCGTTCCCCATTCCACTCTGTCTGCCGTCTCGTAGACTCTCGTTCTGTCTTCTCAATTGTTCATTCATCCCCTCTAGCTCCGCAGCGGCTTCCCTCAACTGGTCATAAAGTTCCTTCAGTTGACAGCTGCATTCTCCCTTCGTATCCGTTGGGTCTGCGAGCTGGTCGCTTCGCTCCGTTCCTTCCTGGGACTGCAAGCTTTTCTCAAGATTCTTTCCGTGCATACGTAATGACTCCCCGTCCACTTGGGTGTGCATTGCTTGCTCCTCTCTTGTATCATAATCCTCTGGTGGACAATACAACTTCAACTTTTGGTTCGAGGTCCTTTTCAATGTCTGCGGCCAGTGTTGCCAACTCTTCCTCAATGTCTTCTGTTGTCGACACTGCATCCCCAGTCATATCTCCGTATGTATGCCATACGTACTCTTCTGGTCTCGTTTCATTGTGCTTTAATGAAAGTTCTAAATCTTCCTTTCCCTCACTTGCGCGAAACATAACAATGTCTTGCGAGAGATCTATAATAACTTTATATTCTCTTATGAAATCCATTCCAACTATGAGGTTAAAAGGCAGCTTATTTACAAGTAGGAAGCTCTGTGAGAATGTAGAGTTCCCTATCTGCAGATCTAAAAATACTTGGTATCTGCATATCATAATTTTATCTGGTATGACACCTTTTATTTTCACGCTTGAAATAGGTATTTTCAATACGTGGATTTTACTCTGGATTTCATTATATAATGCCTGTGTTATTAAACACACTGTTGACCCTGTATCAATGAGACTTCTTATCTTCATGCCCGCAATATTTACAATAATAATGGGTAGTTCCCTTCTTACATTGACCGTCCCTTCATCTAGGTCTTCGATAAGCTCCTCAGGTTTGGCAATCCAGTTAACAACATTTACTGCATTCCATCCTGAACTTATCTCTCTTTGGTCATTTAATTTTGGCGTTTTTTTTCTTCAATTGCTCCAATCTTTGTGGAGTTCTTCTGCCTGTCTTCATACTGTTGAAGTTCCAGACTTTTGGCACCGTCATCATTTTTATATATGTCGGGTGACCTCCTATTTCGAATCGCTTCATCCCAATGAACTCGCGATTGTCTCGGGTCATCTCCGCGCTCTTCCATGTATCTTAGAGATGCGTGATAGCGTTCTTCCGCTTCTTCATCGAACCCGCGACTCTGCTCTTGGGATCTCCATCCTTGGTTGTTCCCATTTCGGCCGTAATTCCTTCTGTCATCAGGCTGCTGGTCTCTGGTACCGCGCTGATTCCAGTTTTTCCTCCCTCGGTTTCCACGGTTCGATCCTCCTCGATATGCTGGCCTCCAATTCTGGTTTTCACGTCCTTCACGTTGCCTGTCTGATTTTTCAGTTTCGGTGCTCGTAGACTTGCTTTTTGTCTGCACCTTAGTCGGTTCAGTCGGTGTAGTCGTCATGTTGACTTGTTCCACGTTTCGACTTTGCCTTGTGTGCTGCACTGTGGTTAGATCGAGTTGTCTCAGCACCTCCTCCATATCGATCGCAGTTTTTGCGTTTGCTGAGATTAGTAGACGTTGTACTTCGTACGGTAGCTGCTTGGCTATCGCTATGCACAAATCTGACTCGCTCAGTCCTTCATCAAGCTCACGGAAACGGCATAATTGACTCACAAAGAATTCCCCGTACTTTGTTGGATTACTAGTACTGTAACGCCTGGAATACAGGTCCAATCTGAGGTTCTGTTGTACGCTCGCATTCCAGTATCTGCTTAAAAATGCTTGGCGAAATTCATCAACGGTGTCGAATGTGTACCGAAAACTCCTAAACCATAAGGCACACTCGGCTTCAGTTAATTTTTCAATCGCTCTCAGCCTTCGCTCTGGCGGTACTTTCGCGTCATTCAAGTACTCGGAAACTTCTTTAAGCCAGTACTTGGGTGTCATGTTAGAATTACTCCCAGAGTATTTCTTTGGGTTTTCATCACTAGCCCTTACAACTGTGACTATTTGATTTTGAACAGCATTTTCATGCGGTGTTGACATGGCAATTGGCATACCAGGTGTGGTATACGGACTGTCACTTGGCATGGCTGCATTCTTTGGAGTAGGCTGTATTTCTATCTCTGCCCATTTGTTTCTCCTATTCTCGTCTACACTTCCTTCGCTAGACCTAGGATTCCGCAACATGGATTCCTCCTGCGCGATCATTCTAGTCTCGATTTGACTGTGCCTATTTTCTGCCCTTTCCAAACGAGCTAATACCTCTCGTTCTATTTTCTCTAGGCGATCTCGGTTTCTTTCTGCCATAGAAAATACCTTTTCCTTGTTATCCTTAAGGTTTTCCTTCGGGTGGGTAATTTCCCCCGCTAGACTTTCTCTTACTTCGGCAAGAGTCTTATCGCTGGCTTCAGTCTTTAAGCCTTCTCGAAGTTCTAATTCTTCGCGTAAGCCTGTAACTTCCTTTTGAATGTGACCTTGTATATGAGAGATTTCAGTCCTTATTTTCGTGATTTCTCCCTGGTCTTCATCCTGCCTTTTATGAATAACTGCTAGATCACTCTGAGTTTGTTCCAACTCTTTCTGCACCTTCCCGACCTGTCTCTTCATATTTGACATTATCTCCTTATTCTCTTGATCAGAAGTTTTTATTTCCTGGATTTCCTTGCATTGATCAAGGATATTCTGATCTTGTTTTCTCAAGGCTTCGTCTACCGCCTTGGCGTAACCTACCATTCGCGTATTCCATTTTGCATCGCTATCCTCGAGCCTTTGATCCACGGTCTGAGTGAACGTATTAAATTGCTCTAGTTGACGTTTTGTATTAGCTTCATTCTGACTCTGAATGTCTTTAAGCTCCATGGACATACTGCTTAAACTATCGTTAATCTCACGCTGTGACTCTCTGCACGCTTGCAGATTATTCTCTAGTTTTAACTCAATAGACTCAAAGCGTTTATCGTTATCAGCTTGCATTTCTGAGACCACGCTAACAATATTAGCTCGATTATTCTCTAATTGAATATTTACTTCGGCTTGACTAGCCTCTAGTCTAGTGTTTACTGTGGCCAACATCTGGCTCACCTCAGTCTGATTAGCCTCTAATCTACCTGCTATTTCATCTTTAAATGCCTTAGCATCTTCCTTACTCTTAGCATTAGTATTATCAAAGTGTTCTCTCAACTCAGCAATACACCTGAGTACGTCTTCAGTTCCAGCCATGCTGTATTTCTTAATTTGAGATTCAGGTAGGCCGCAGCTGAACATGCCGGCGCGTTCTATTGGAAAGGAAAGGATTCCGATCCCACGACAACAACAACAACATATTATAAAATGCCAAAACCACCTATGGAATGGGTATAGACCCTCGTACCCGTCTGACAACAGTGTCTGACGTCTGAATATCATCTAGAAAGACTCACAATCGCTCAAACAAAGTTTGAGGAAAAATACTATTTTTATGGTTTTCCCCATGAAAACCATGCTATTATTATGGGGTTTTCTGAATCCCATACGCCATCCACGTTGGGCGCCATGATAATGTTATAGGGTGGTATGCTTATGCCCCACACACCTGGGCGACAAGATAATGTAGTGTTATCATACTTTGGCCGGTTTGTGCAATGCCAAGATCGCTCATATTGCACTGACGCAGGCGGTTCCATAATGAATTAATACCGTCCCACATTGCTTGGGCCATGATAATTAAAGGGGGTTGTGTGTAAGTTACATTTACATTTAAGCATGTCTTATGGAGGATTATCAACATTTATTTTACGTGATGGCTTATTAACAAATGGGATGCGGCCTTTCCTTATTCTGTCCTAATTTCTATGCTGTATTTGCTTCTACCATTAATATCTTGGCCGACTTTAGTAGTACCGGTGACTCAATCCAAGTACAGAGACATCTCCTCCATGTACCCAACTGTCATCATGTGGACCATGTGTTCGTATCCCAACTAACTCACGGTCTTTCGAGGTATGGGACGTTCCTGCCCACCATACGACCACATGCTCAGGATTTGAGTCTACCAGGTAACTACTCTACATGAAATACACAACATATTCCTACAAGACAATATTTACTGGTCTAAAATCATGGCTATACAACAAATACAAATAAAGGACAAATTATATTTAATTCCCACAAATAAAAATAGGGTGATTTTGTGAGTTTTCTTCATAAAATAGTGCTACACTGCACTCAAATCTAATTCTAGTATCCTATCATTGATACTTTTCAGACTCCAATGGGTTTCCATAGTGTTCAACATGTGACATAATTACTTAACTGGAGTATCATAACACAAAAGTCACATATCACATCAAAATTACATTAATAAAACATTTCTCCGTTCCTTACGGCATTTACTTTAATTAGCATAAATTCATTACTTTCTGCATTAATTAACAAATATTTGTTGTGTCGTATGGATCATCTTCCTTCTTTCCGTCAATATGAACGCTTTAAGAAAAGTGGTCCTTATCCCTTCCAAAATAAACATGGATAGAATATTTTATAGTTTCACCATACAACGATTTTCCTGGGTCTTGTCGGGCTTATATCGTTACAAACGTGTCATGTTCTTAGAAATCACATACCCGTCTGCATAACTTAGTGTGAACTGGCAAAATGCATTCTAAAAAGATGCCTAACAATTTATTTGGTTCAGTGTTCCTCTTCAGAGAATAACTGGGCCAAATATTATCCGATTTCTTTGATCCAATAACGTATGTGTGTTGCAACACCTCATTCAATTCAATTGGCATCATCAAAACACTCCTATCATAATTGCATATTTGAAATATCGAGCTTCTTCAGTGTCCTACTGTGACCCTCATTTAAAGGACTGGTCGACCGACCTTCCCTTTCCCCCAGCAGGCAATAAAATTCGTTCCAGCAGGCTAGTCAAGATGGCTGCCGCAGCAGTGGTCTATATCCCCCACTTCCCTCATCTGCTGTCAAGGTCAGATTTGTTTACTACTGCAGTACAGTAAAGTTACGCTAGGTTTGGCTCCTAAGTAATTGAGTCATTTAATTATTTAACACCTATAATTAGTGCATTGGGCTCAACTTGGCTCCTTATTAACATTCATGGCTGGGGATGACTCTGGTGATAGCCTTGCCGTTCTATGGTGAATACTGTGGCTTTAGACGCGCATCATAACGAAAATCCAAGATTTTCGCCAGCAGCTGTCACAATAATATAAGGAAATCTGCGTTTCCTAAACGAAGAATATGATCCTTACCTCTCAGGGTAGATCATTCATATACATGCTCACGGAGTCTCAACGGATCTCAATCGTGGCCATAATTCATGCAAGCGATGGCAACAGGCAGGCTCTGTCCAATTCGCTGCGAATAATACAGTATGCTCAAGGGCGATACTACTCGTAGATTTAGCCAACTTCTCACCTAACGCGCAAGCTGTACTAGTTGGTCCCCGCAATTATTTATTACGTAAATCACTGGATTCTACGTTAATTCTGCACGCGATATGCGGCTTCAAACAATACTTCACATAGATGACTCAATTATTAAGGCACCCGCGCTCTTTCTGTAATAATACTTAAGCCAAAGCTCTAAATAGCTCCTAATAACAAGGTATGAATTTACTGGCTTACTTTACTTTAATGGTCCTCAAATATAATCCTAAGGATTGACCATATCAAATATTCATTCAACATTTCACTGACACTGAAAAATTCTCGTATCTCGCTATATTCCACATTAATTTCTTACTGTTTACCAAAATACAGTATCTTTATATTAGACATGACACAATTTGAACATTATTTAGGCCAAAAATGCCTATTACTTTACTGTTGCCGACCCCATATTATTATTATTATTCATTTAACGTTACCGTTACATCCATCACTATTTTTGGCCTGAATGGCCTTAAACAAATCACCTTCCAAGCCATATTCTAATTCAAGACGAGTGGTGAAAACTCGTTCAATAAGTGACTGTGACATCTTAGTCTCAAAGTGATAAAATCGTTACATGGTGAACTATTTAGTTATAATAACATAATGAATTGGTACTCACTTTTTCTTTTGGCTGGATAGTGCCAGCAGCTCAACCTGCGACCCACCTTGATGCTTGACTTAAGCCATCATGTTATACTTTCCACAACACTTAATTTCACATATTTTCCACCTGATAAACATACTCTTATCAGTGGCCTCATTCACTTTCACACAATGCATATTAATCACTATACACATGAACACTTTTAAATCACTATTACACAATTTATGTACACTTATTCACTATTTCACAGGTTGATCCTTAAATCGGACTTCTCCTACGCCTGATCTCAGATATGCGATGCAATTACGCCAACCGCTGGTCTTCGTGAAATCTAACAGCGTTTACGGACGTTCGGTCCTCGTCACCTGCAACATCATTCAGCTCACTGTCAAGATGAAGTGGCGATGCTTCCCCAAGCTCCCATCATTGTAGTGATCCTGCTGATAATGTCATATTCAACACTGACAGTACCTCCTGGTATGTGTAATGTTCACAAACATTATAAGTTATACTTTCGCTGTGGCGAATTTATATTTGCGTCAGATAATAGATAAATATCTATATGAAATTAACTTCGACGCACTTCATGATTATACTTATGAAGCTGTATGACTTGCTTCCATTGTTCTTTAACGGCTGAGCGTTGATACTCTAACATTTGGCGCGCTCACTGGCGGCGTATAAGTTACGTGTATACTGCTGAAGACTGGAGATGAACTGGTGAAGACTGGAGAACAACTGGCTTGGCTTGCCTTACTCCTCCTATATAAAGGTTTCTCGCACAAAATAGTCCACTGGACATGTGAGAGCGACTCCTATCTTGAAATAATACCTCTTCAGTCGAAATGACATATACACCTTGTTTAATTAGGCGTGGAGGTTTCATAACCGTTCGCGTGCCGGCGATCGCTTCGGCCAATTAATTACAATTAATTGCCTTAGTTCAGCGCGTGGGGACGCCATCGCGGTAAATCCCCCTTGCCTGGTCAACAAATCACTCCTCTCGAGCGTAGGCTAGGTTGTGATTCGTTCATTTGGAGATACAGGCATTAATTTAGGTGAAAAATCACTCCTAAATTACCTCTCCATGAATATATTCACCTGGGTGTACATTTCACACCATCTCATTGCTCCACTTAGCGGTAATTAATTAATTTCCGTGTGCAGTCGTTCCCCCCATAGCTTCCCTCGTTGTCAAGTGGTGAATACCCGAGTCATTAATTTTGGGCTGTCTTCTCGGTCCAGACGTAAATAGTCCGCTCGGCGCCTAGGGTTACCACCCACTTGCCAAGTGTAATTTGTAAAATGCCAAACTAGCCTCCTTCGTTCTTATATGCTTAGAAAACGTATATTTTCTTGCATTTGGTTGCAATTCTTTACCTTAAATTGCTATGATATTCACATATAGGTCGTGAAATCATGCTACATTGTTATATCTCATTATTTAACACATTGCTCTTCAGGTTCCCTAAAACTGTTCCCCCTCAGAGACCAATGGTTCGACTCTAGGCATAATCATGTGCCTGGTCTTCTCTGATGAGACCTGAGTTCGATGCCAGACTGCCGTGACTGATTGGGCACAATACCTGACTGAAAATGGTGCGAAGATTTCAGGCGACAATTGTTTTCAGCAATATATGTATCTGAAGAGATTTTTAGAAACTAAGCGTGACTCGGAAGAATGGAAGTCTAAACACTCCGTGGAAGAAAGGTGGATTTACTTTCTTAAGGTAACCAAAAATCCCGAACGCAAATGCCAACTGCTAAAATTATGCGAGTAATTTTCTATCCTCGCACACAACGCCACTGTGGAAAGAGTATTTTCGTTGATGTCGGCCCAGTGGACTGATGAAAGAAATTGACCGCTGCCAGGGACTGTGGAGTCGATCTTATAGTGCCAGTTTAACTACAAGCTGACTTGCATGGAGTTTTATAGATACGTAAAAGGGAAAAAAGACTTCCTGAAAAAGGTGAAATCTTCCGAAAAATATGGTGTTCCAACTACTTCTGCCGCAACTAGTTCCATGTAATTGTGTTCTGCCGCAACAAGTTCCATGTAGTTGTTTTCTAAAAAAAAGTATTTATATGAAGCAAATATTTTACTTCATTTCTACACACCCATCTCAGAGTGTCCCGAAGAAATCCCAGCCATATATGGCAACCCTATGCTGAGGTGTACTCAAGTGAACAACAGATTGCTTCACTTTCCGAGAAACCCAGTTAAATTTGGAGCTTGGGATTTTCCCATGCGCTGGCAGGCAGTGATAGGCAGAGGTGATCTGACATCTTTGTGTGCCAGGAAGGTAAATATAGGGTTAACACACAGAAAAGAATGTTTCAATGCTCATGCGCATCAAAGTAGGGGAGAGTTTTTCCAGCTCTCTTCTCTGTCCACTGCTAGTCTTTCTTCTGCGCATGTGCGTCAGGTAAGGGAAGTGTCTCCCTCTCTTTCTCGCTGCTACTGGTTTCCTTGTCGTTGTCGTTGGATCTTGTGAAGTCGTGTATGGAGGGGGAAGCTCTTCAGCAGAAACTTACGGTGAGGCCCGCCTCCAACATTCTTTTCTACGTGGTACTCCTATAGTGGTTGCTATCCAGATCGGATTGGTTAGTGCCAGTATTGGATGGGTTTCTCTTATGACGTAGTGATGGTCTGTGGAATGGACGGAGAGGTGATGGCGAGCGGCTGACTTTGTTCTGTGACTATTCCGATTTGGCATCCGAGTCAAGTAGTATTTTTTCTGATTTGCCTGTCGAGCTGAGATTTCGGTTCAGATTTTGGTAGAGACCGCTTGTGCTTGAGTTGGGATCTTGTAATCATTGTGGGACTTGTACGATTTCATGTACATAGTTTTGAGTACCGTATAGCTTGGGAGCCGACTGATATCTAATGTTAAGAGTATATCCAGTCGAGATTTCAAAGACAAACCAGTCTGTGATTTCTGATTGCTTATTCAGAGTCTGAACTCATGTATTCACGAGATTCAGGGGAACATGCGTTGCAGAAAATAGTATTTGAGTACCAGCTAGTTTATGCTTCAATGTACAATTCAGTGAGGTGCGAAGTAAATTCTATATCATGGATACCAAGCCCGTTATAGAATACAATGTTTCAAAGTCGACGAGTACATTATGTTATACTCGCACGACATCTTCAAACGGCTAGTGAGAGCCACTCCAGTAAATGTAAATGTAGGAAGCAAGTGAAATAACTTAGAATTTCAGTGCAAAGTACAGTAGGACAAGTTCTTTGGGAGAACTACCCCACAACTAGTAGAAATAGACATCAGTTCTTACCGTGAGTACCATATCTTCATCATCGCCCAGGTCCATAGGAATGTGTCACTATATTTGCCATGTACATATGATAGGGAGTGTTTTTCGATAGCCTGTATATGTTGCATTTACCAGAATATACTGTAGTATGTTTTTACCAGATTTCTTAATTTTTTGTTTCAAGAAGTTCCACGTATAGTTAGGTGTGAATGCTTATAATTGGTATTAACTTCGTTACGGTGTTTAACCCCCACCACCCCGAATTTAATGTACATTTCAGTAAGATTGATTTGTATTGTAGTAATTGGAGTAAGTTTAATTAGCAGCCCCAATTGGGGTACCATTACAACATAATTGGCATCTAATGTTGTTCAATTAACTCCGGGCCTGACGAGAGGTCTATAGCCCTGGGACCCGGACCTGTTGAAGGGGCCCTGATTGGTAGAAGAATCCAGAGTAGTCACTTTCACTCAGCTTAATTTTCATACAAATTTGAATTTTTCTGTTGGGCATATATTCACTGTAAGTGATTCCAGTCAATAGACGACAAAACATTATCTAGAGAACATAACATGAATTTTGTAAATAACCATTATGATAATATATTTACTGCCAGAGAAATAGAGTTTCCAAAGTTGTCGAGCTTATATAGGGTGGCAAATTTCAAGATAACGTTTGCAAAATCCAATTTTACTTCATATGATTGTGAAAAGCCTTCGACTTGGTCTTCTAATGAGAGTAAGCAGTTCAGGCAGATGCAACGGAAACGACATTAAAAATTAATTGAGAAGATAATAATGCATACAAAATTAAAAATATCAATTCCACGGAGCTTTATTTTTTATTTTTTGGAGGTGGTGGGTGATGGCAGCTTAGTAATGAATACGAACTTAATACTTCCAAGATGCCTTTGGACGAACAGAGATGGAGGGGCTCGAAAATCCCAATCCTACGGGCCCGTGTTAGCTCTCCACGGTCCTGATTTTCTCCAATAAATTAAGTTGGCGGTAGATCGAAATGTTAATATACATGGTTTTATCTTTCGAATACTATTCGAGTGATTGAAGTGAGGCTTCGTATAATGAACAACCATAGGCTAATATTTTATCTATTGGCACTGAATAATCTAGCTTACTTTTTTTGTAAATTATAGAAGCCGCATTTTACTTTTCTTATTAATTAACTCGCGTGACTCGCTACAGAAGTATGCAATTTCTACGGCAGGAGTTCAAATTGTTGTTGTTTATTCATTTAGGGGCTTTACGACATCGTGGTCATGTAGCCCCGTGCATTTCGGATGTATGTGTGGAATCTGTCTGATAGCATGTGTTCTTGTGATGGCCGTCTTCGTGTGCGTATCACTATCTGAGGTTAGGATTGCGTATGAGGCGGCCGTAGCCTTGAGTTAGGTACAATCCCGGCATTTTCCTGGAGTAGAATTGGGAAACCACGGAAAACCACTTCTTAGATGTCTGAGGTGGGAATCGAATCGAATCCTCCTCTTCTCAGTTTTGGCTCATGTGGCTGAGTGTACCCCGTTCCAGCCCTAAGACCAGAATACTGAATGTTGTATATTCTAGCACGTAATGTTTAGCCTACTTTCGAATTTTGTAAAAAATAAGAGTAGTCTTACGAAATCAACACGGGCCAAATATCCGTGTGTCTGTGTGTGTGTATGTCAGCCCACCTCTTATCAATTCCTAAACGAATTGAACCACATTTGGTACTGAGGTAGCAGTAGTCAAGGGTTCAACAGTTTCATGTTTTATGTCGCTGCCATCTTTACGAAACAAAAATGGCGGCCACCTAAGTATTCAATGCTCAAGTCGAATTATGACTAAACTAATTATCAGATCTCTACAAAATTTCAGAAACCTTCATGTGAGAAGCGTCTGGAGCACAAAATATAAGGTCATCAGCCGACTAATTACAAGATAGCGGCTGTGTGAATCATGCAAGCATTACAGTATGATCCATAACTCATGATCCAATAAATCAATGTTCACAGTAGTTGGCAGATAGTCCCATATAAGGACTCTCTGTTACCAACGTGATGACTGTATGAAAGTAAACATTGCGCGAAGACCCCATCTTGAAATTATGAAATATGAAAATAAATAACTCTCAGCACTTATGAGCTACAGTAACGAAAATTACTGACGAGATAGGATTGTAAATGTGGCCTCGTATGGCCAAGGCAAAAGAACAGACTTCTCAAACATATAAGACGGTGGCTGCGCGAACTATTAGAACATAAATAGACAACACAGAATGTAATTGCGTAATTCATACGAATCTTGGCAAAAATGAGTACCATACAAGGGTTCTCATTTTCGGAAGTCAAAAGAATATAGTGCAGAGCGGCCATTTTGAAATTTCAAAATAATTTGACAACTCTCAGTATCTTAGAGCTATAATAACGACATTTAGATATGATAGAACCTGATAAGTAGCTTCGTATCTCCAAAATAAAATAAAACAGTGATTCCAGACACTCAAGATGGCGGCTAGGGGTATTGATAAAATATACAAATTTGTAACTCAGGATGTTATTGCACAATTAAGACGATTCTTGGTAGAAGATTAGTATTTGTAAGAGGTAGAGCTACAATAACGAAAATTAGTGATAATGTAGAACCTTGTATATGAACTGATATGCCCTTAGCAAAATAATAGTGACACCAAACTTTCAAAATGGCAGCTGGGCGTACTATTAAAACGTAATAATGAATCATTCACAATGTAATTGCGCAATTAAAAGGATACTTAGTGAGAAAGAAGTATCATATAAGGGGCTTCGCTTAAATACGCCTTAAGAATAATACACTGAATACAAAGTGCGGCGGTCATCTTGAAAATATAGAATATGATATTGAATAAAGTACCGTATTTTGAAGCTACAATAATGAACGTTACTACTAATATACCTAGGTTGAACCTTGTAAGTTGCCTTCTATGACCAAGTCAAAAGAACGACTCCATACTTTCACGATGGCGGCTGGGAGATGTTCTTAAGACTTGAATATCATTAACTCATGATGTGATAGACATTTAACGCAAAATTTGGTGAGAGTTGAGTACCATATAAAAGAATTCACTAGCATTACTTACATAAGAATATCACACTGAATACAAAGCGCAGCGGCCATCATGAAATGATGGAATGTAAAAATAAATAACTATACTTTAGAGATGAAATATCTAAAATTAGTATTAAAGTAGAACCGTTTATGGAATTTATATGCCCCAGGCAAGAAAACAGCCTCGTCATACTGTATATTCAAGATGGTGGCTGAGCGTACTATTTAAATTTCAAAATCAATAACCAAGGAATCAATAGTGCAACTGGTAGGCCTACGAAACATTGTAAGAGTGGAGAGTCATTTAAGAGACCCCGCTAGCATTAGTATTAAGCAGGGCTTTCTTTTCTGGCGAAACGCACCGGAACGGCGTTCCGGAACCTCTTCGTGGATACAAATCTCTAAAAAATATTTAGACTTCAAATATGTTTTTTTAGGTTAAGGAATTCTAAAAATATTATTTTTACTGTTCCCACACTAAATGACCTTAATTGAAAAGGAAATATCGCATATCGCCTTGTTATTTCGAGAATCGAAATCAATCGAAATCGAAAACATTCTTCCGGTTTGCGGGCAGCATGGATATACGGTATTTGTTCTGGTTCCTTCTTTGCTCACTTTGTAGCTGTTTTGTATATTGGTCCCAGTTCTAGTTTCGTTTCATCTGGATTGCCCTCTATATAGAGTACCGTACTGTTGTTCGTTGATGTAGATGATTGCCTGTGTTTGTTGCATTCTCAGCCGTAGTTTGTACTACTTCTTATGCGGCAATAGACATTACCTAAATCTGTCGACCACGAGGCGAGAATGAAAAGAATTTCAGAATATGTTTCTGTGCCTACCACCAAACGCAAAAAATGTCGAAGCAGTTTGTCAGTCCTTCAAGCTGGAGTATCATTAAATTCAAGTGTGGAACTTGAAGCAACAGATGTATTGACGAGTTCCATAACGGTCTGTAAAGTTCAAAGTTTGTGGCCTAGTTGTTGGACTGTAGAACGAAAGAACTATTTTGTAAATAAAAACGATTGGTTGTATTTTCATGACGGCAAGTTAGGTTGCTCAGTGTGCATAAAAGTTGGAAGTTTAGGTGTACAGAAGAATGTGGGTGTGCGACTATCAAAAGAGTGGATAAACTGTCAAATTGTGTCTTATGGAGAAAATCGTAAACGTAAGCTAACATCTCTCAGGAAAAAAATTGTTGACCACAAATAAAGTGCTGGACATAAAAGTGCTAATAAAATAACTGAAGAAGGGGAATAAGAAAAACTTGAGACAGTATGGCTTAAGTCATTAGAGAGAGAAAAGGAAATTACTTGTGAAGTATTTCCTACTGCTTATAAGGTGGCAAAAAAGAACCAGGCTTTCTACAATTTTGAAACTGAAATTGATTTACAAGAATTGAACGGGATTGATATGGGGAGAATTTTGCATTCAAGGAATGCCTGTATAAATATAGTAAACCATATAGGCTGTGAAATGAGAACAAGATTGATAAAAAAATATACTTGATTCAATGAGCAAGTTCTCTCTTATTCCCGATGAATCAACTACTGTAAGTCAAAAGTCTGTTCTGATAGTACATGTTCGCACCTACATTGAAGAAATAAAAATGGCAGAACCGGTCAACCATTTCATTGATTTGATTGAGTTGGATGACGTAACAGCAAATGGAATTTATAAAAGCTTGATGTCTTCTATATGAGCACTACGGTTTACAGAAGATTTTCGAAAGGAAAATTTAGTTTCACTGACGTGTGATGGTGCCGCAGTAATGTTCGGAGTACGTGGAGGAGTTTCAAAACTTTTCAACGACAGATTCCCTGCCATTGTTTTGTGGCATTGTGCTATCTATAGACTGGAATTATCAGTACACGATGTTGTGAAAGAGGTTTCTGGCATCAATAGATTTAAGAGTTTTATGGACAAATTATATGTTATGTATCATGCCTCTCCAAAGAATGCAAGGCATCTCCAGTCATGTGCAGCTACACTGGAGATGCAGATCTTAAAAATTGGAAGAATTCTGTCCACAAGGTGGGTTGCATCCAGCTATAGAACAGTTTTGGCTGTTTGGCAGGGTTTTGAAGGACTGGTACTTCATTTTGAAAGAGGTAAATCAGAAGATGGTTGTGACAGGAAAAATGCACTTATGAAGGTCTTCACAGAAAAATAACATCTGTGGAATTTATTTTGGATCTGGGATTAATTTGCGATGCTTTGCAAGAACTGTCTGAACTAACAATAAGCTTAGATCTGCAGGAGAGAAATGCTGATCTTTACAAAGCCCATAGCAAGATTGAGTGTCTTGTTGATATTTGTGAGAAGAGGAGGTCTGTCCCAGGGCCTTAATATCAGAAAGCTCTTGAGGCAGCTGCAATCTACAGTTTAAGGGTGTTCTATTGCATAAGGAAAACAGAATTTATGATCCACCAATCTCCCCGAATGCTTTCTATGAACAACTTTAAACTTCTCTACAGAAAAGATTACTTTCCGAAGAAGACACTGACCTGTCAAGATGTGCAAGAGTTCTGGATTCTGAGAATTGGCCAGCAAACTCAAGAGAAAATATTCTGTATGGAGAAGCAGAAATAGGCACACTGGCAAGAAGATTCCAACTGAATGAAAGAGAAGCTATTTGAGTCTTCAGAGATCATCCGAATTTCAGAGAAGAAATGCCCAGGGAACTTTCTCGGGTAATAATAATAGAGTAATAATTCAAGTGAATATGAACTTTATTGTGACTCCAGAAAGATCATCTTTGTCAGTGAAAACCATTACCTCATTACTATCTATAAGAATTGTTGGACCTCATATAGTATTTGATCCAATGAAGTATGTCAAAACTTGGTTGTTACAAGGTCGTCATTCAGCCATGGATACAAAAAGCAAGACCAGAAAACGAACTGAGGAGGAAATTGGTTTGAATTCAGTGTAAGTAGGTTTCGATGAAAATTATATGCTTTCTTAAATGTTCGGTATATCCCATGACTTCTTCCTTAATTTCCCTCCTGTTTTTTTTTTTTTTTTTTTTTTTTCAGAAAAAAAGCCCTGTTCTTGAGACTACCACACTGCATATAACACGCAGTCTCTATCTTCTGTTAACACTACACAACTCAAGAAATACCTAATGTCAAGATTCCTGAAGTAATACAAATCAAAATATAAACAGTTTTTAATTTTTTTTTGAAATATATCCCTGCCATAAAGCTTTTTACAATATTTTTAGTATCCAAGATACAACTTCCGTGGAATTGATAGTAGTTCGAGTAATCATGTCATTCATGTACCGGTGCTTGTTTTAATAATATTGTAATTCACATTATAATTGTAGTCCTTTTTTTAACGTACTATAACTTTTTTTTTCAATAGATATAGAGTAATAATACATTAGGTAGTTTATCTATTTAAGTACTTTATTCTAATTACCGACAGCAGTGGCTACGCTGGCTAAAACGTAGCGTTAGGTCATGGGGCCAAGCTCTCTGCTGATTCGGTAGACGCGTGGGTTCGAGCCCCACCGTCGGCCGTCCTTGAAATGGTTTTCCGTGGTTTCCCATTTTCAACACCAGGCAAATGCTGGGACGGTACCTTCCGACAGACCACGGCCACTTCATTCCAAATCCTTGCCCAGTTTCATTCCATCTGTCTTCCCGACACGCAGGTCGCCCACGGGCGTCGACTAGAAAGATCTGCACTCGGCCTCTTAGGAGGCCACACGACAACAACAAAAAATATTCTAATTTGTATTATTCATCTTGTATAAATGTTTGCTAATTGGCTTGTTTAGTTATAAGTGTATTTTATATTTTGCTTTATTAGTTGTTAAGCTAAAGCCTCCGTGGCTTAGGTGGCAGCACGCCGGCCTCTCACCGCTGGATCCGTGGTTCAAATCCCGGTCACTCCATGTGAGGTCTGTGCTGGACAAAACGGAGGCAGACAGGTTTTTCTCCGGGTACTCCGGTTTTCCCTGTCAAAATTTCATTCCAGCAACACTCTCCACTATCATTTCATTTCATCTGTCATTCATTTAATCATTGCCCCAGGGGAGTGCGTCAGGCCTCGGCAGCCGGCACAGTTCATATCCTCGCCGCTAGATCGGGGCTTCATTAATTCCATTCCTGACCCGGTCGGAGACTGGAAGCAGGCTGTGGATTTTCATTTCAGTTGTTAAGCTAGGTTTAGTTTCTTTCGTACAAAACTTCAAGCCAGAACATTGTATACGCTACATAAAGGGGCTCTTAAGCCTCAGTGGCAGTTCTCTATGAATAAATTCAATTCAATTCAATATACTCGTATAAGGCATTAATTTTGACAATCCACTATTTATTACAGAAATGCAGCAAGTTTCTAGTCTCACATCCGAGAATTTCTCTGAGGAAGGCACATGCTCAAAGGTTCGATAAATTCAAGATGAAGGACATGCTTTGTTTTTTAATGTTAGAATCAATTTCTCATAATGGAAGAGTGGAATTACAACGAAACTTAGTAAACGAGGAACCTTAAACAGGGTACAATTCCTAACGTTCATCACAAGAACATTCAATTGTACATCTTGATAAGGGCAAAGCTTTATAACTATATTCATATATTTACATAAGAGAAAGTAATCTACATGTTTTTTACTGAACATATTGTTTATATTGTAGCAGTGGTGGTGTTGATTTTAATGGGTGGAATATCGAAGTCATCTGCTCCAATCTTCTAGTGCAGTTATCGTAAATTATAGAACAACCGCATGTTATTTTTTGAAAAGGGAACATTTTGTGCTAATGTTCTATGGAACCAGTCGTTGGGAAAGTTGATAGCCTAGTATGATGAACTAAATATTCTGGCATATAATCCTATAGTGTTATATCCATGTATTGTAGATAGCGCCCGATCAAGGGACTTTGGACACAATCATGGTTTTCAGGGTTGTAAGTGTATTGACATGAGTAATCGAGCAACGATGAACGTTTTGGTTTCAGACAGGGTGAACACTAGTACCATTGCTTCGGCGCAACTCATAGCACGAATCGCCACTACCACTACCGTTAATCTATGCGTGTATTGTACCCGCAGGTCAAGGCTGTCATTACCAATTGCACGGGAAACGAAGCTCTCTGTTCCTCACAACCATTACACAGTTACAACAATGAAAATAGAAATACTAGTGAGCTGTTTAATTTAGAAGCTTGGAGCATCGAGGTCATCAGTACCGGTACCGTATAATTGTGTGAGTGAAATTTGTGTCAACCTGTGTTGTGGTGATGTATGTACTAGTGTGTTGATACATTTAGGGATTTGTGACATTGTGGCCGTGTACTTGGGTGAGTGTGGAATCTCACACACTACTAGTGTGTGTGGCCTGTTTGTAGTTAGGGATAGGATTGACTTGGAGGCGGCCATGGCTTTAAGTTAGGAACCATCCCGGCATTTACCTGGAGTTGAGGTGGGAAACCACTGAAAACCACTTCCAGGATGGTTGAGGTGGGTTTGGAATCCACCTCGATTAGGTACAGTGTTTTCTAATTTGTTTTGTGCCAAAGTGCTCAGAGTGGAAGATATGCTCCTCGTACAAAATAAGATCACAACTTAGAAGATATTAAGTTTACCACCAATGTCTATCGAAACTTTCTTTTCTTCATTTGTTGCCTAGCAACTCCTCTGTAAATATTGGAACCTTTTTCCTGGACATTCTATATACATGCCGGCCTGAAAACGATATTAACGAAAATAGAATAAATGGTGTGTTAGAAATATATAAATGTCTTTATTCCTACTTGTTTTACGACATGCCTTCACTCAGGGGCATACGCCATTTAAAACAAACGCATTGCACTAGGCTTTCAAGTACACTTGCACTTCACTGTCCGCACTCTTTGATTTATGCAGCAAAACTGACAAAAGAATGTGTAGAAGGGAGGAGGAAATGGTCGATTCTTTGTTCAGGGGCCTCGCATTCATTGTTGAGGTCCTGATGCCTGCTCTCACACACACAATGAACCTCACTTGTCTACAAGTCATTCGGACGGGAAACATATTATAAGTAAATTATACATCATCAGTACCGGCCCTATACTTGATGTTTGATGTGCTCAAAACTTGTTTTCATTCATTTTTCCTGATTTCCATTTTTCAAGGTTTTCAGTTACATGCCACTTTTGAGAGAAGCACTTGGCCTACAGGTACCAATCAGAGCACAAATGAAAGCTAAACAAATAAACTTTAAGTTCATTGCCTAAGCCTTTTTAATGGAATGAGTATTTTTGAAAATATTTGTCAAATTAATCAAAACAAATAATTTTTACTTTTATGAAAAAATATTCTATCTACTAAACATACAGTATTTGCTTTGGTCTCAAATTGTAGCAAATTTAATTTAATTTAAATACATACGTATGTTTTTTCTGGCAGATGCATATTTTAGAAGACATTGAGCAAAATCCGAAAAATGTGCAAAAAGATAGCGGTTTTTTGGGTATTACACAACTAGCACAGGTCTTTCGAAGTTGCAAATTTAGATTTTTACTCTTGGCAGAAGTCCAAACAACATATAAAAAATTATAACTACATGACCTTTTGCAAGGTCAGGCCCCTTTTTATGTCTAACTAGCAGCAGAGTCCGGCTTCGCCCGGTGGATTTATTAATTTCATGGATGATAATGAACAGCCTACTACTACAGAACTGGCACATGATACTTAAACTAACAGAAAAAGATATTTTAAAAATATAACTTTTTGTGGTGGTCGTGGTTGTAGTGGGGGTGATAAGTAGTACTGTATAATGGACGTAACATTCAGGTCATTTTCCCGTATTGATTTTTTTTAGCGTATGGCTTTTAGTGCCGGGAGTGTCCGAGGACATGTTCGGCTCGCCAGTTTTGTAGCTGCTTCGAGACGGACACCCAATGGGTGAGCTACAAGTACCGTTGGGGAGGAATGTTGGATGGGAGGGTCGAGGAGTTGGAAGGTAGCGGCTGTGGCCTATAGTTAGGGACCAACCCCGGCATTTGCCTGGAAGGAAGATGGGAAACCACAGAAGACCATCTTCAAGGTTGCCGGCGGGGGGATTCGAACCTCCTCGCCTCCCGGATGTGAGCGACTGCCAACAGTCATGCCGCAACGACCTCGGCTAACTCACCCGGTTCCCGTAATGATAATAATGATAATTATGAATAGGGAAACAGCTATTTACTAACTACAGCACTGACACATATCATTTACAAACAAATTTTAAAAAATGATTAGAAAGTGGGTAAGCCTCCGTGGCTTAGGCGGAAGCACGCCGGCCTCTCACCGCTGGGTCCGTTGTTCAAATCCCGGTCACACCATGTGAGTTTTGTGCTGGACAAAGCGGAGGCAGGCAGGCTTTTCTCCGGGTACTCCGGTTTTCCCTGCCACAATTTCATTCCAGCAGCGCTCTTCACTATCATTTCATTTCGTATGTCATTCATTTCATCATTGCCCCAGGGGAGTGCGACAGGTTTCGGCAGCCGGCACAGTTCATATCCTCGCCGCAAGATAGGGGCTTCATTCATTCCATTTCCTGACCCGGTCGATCGACTGGAAGCAGGCTGTGGATTTTCATTTCATTAGAAAGAGGAGTAAGTGAAATAAAAGACACTGCCTTGGGCCAATATCTCATTGGCTGTTAGAATTGTAGAGACTAATAGTGTCGTCTTTTGTCGCATAGCGCCGTAGGAAAATAATCAGAACACTTTGGAAAACTTCGGCTGTCCCGAGCTACTGAGGTAGCAATAGTATCATTTATCGCCATAATATTTGCATGATGATACCTGTTTTAAGGGGCCTAAGAAATCCTTTTGCACTAATTTCTCCCCGTGACTGCAATTTATAAACAGCGCAAGATGCAACTATTTTCGCAATTCTGCACCAGAACACTGGTAGGGGCGACGTGATGCAGCCCGATCTGCCCGTCTACAATAGACTTATTAAAATACTCTTACAGTTACACTACTTCGGACATGAATGGTTCTAAGGCCTTAATACGTGGTTTTCAAGTTAATTTTGTCTGTTATTCTAAATGTAGTGAATGGAGAGCGTTGTCCAAAATATCAAGTGGACAGTATTACCAGCAGGGTTTCAAAGTGTATGTAAAATTTGGTGCAATTAGGAGAAACGGTGTAGATTTGTGATAAAGTACCTACATGCAGCGAATGGAGTGGTCTGTACAAAATTTAAAGTGGACAGAGTCACCCGCAGGGTAAGTATACAAATTTTGGTTCAGATTGGTGAAAAGGCGTAGATTTGTGCAAAAGGGCCTAAATGCAGGGAATGGACTGGTCTGTCATACACATTTTATGTAGACAGTGTTACTCGCAGGGTTCCAAAGGGTTAGTATACAAATTTTGGTTCAGATCGGTGAAACGGTGTAGATTTGTGCCAAAGGGCCTAAATGCAGGGAATGGAGTGGTCTGTCCGAAATTTCATGCAGACTGTGTTACTCGTAGGGTTCCAAAGGGTAAGTATACACATTTTGGTTCAGATCGGTGAAACGGTGTAGATTTGTGCCAAAGGGCCTAAATGCAGGGAATAGAGTGGTCTGTCCGAAATTTCATGTAAACAGTGTTACTCGCAGGGTTCCAAAGGGTAAGTATGCAAATTTTGGTTCAGATCTGTGAAAATGTGTAGATTTGTGCCAAAGGGCCTAAATGCAGGGAATTGACTGGTCTGTCATAAATTTCATGTGGACAGAGTTACTCGCAGGGTTCCAAAGGGTAAGTATACAAATTTTGGCTCAGATCGGTGAAACGGTGTACGTATCACTAACCATAACGCCAGCGATTGCGGATAGAGCTGTTTGGGAGCGCTTGTTATACCGACTTACTGAACAAAAATCAATCTTTAAGTTTACCTGAGAGGTTTAGCCTAATGCTATATAGCCTAAACTATTCTTCTTGAATCTGGCTATCATATAGAAAAAGAATTTTTCGAATCGGACCGGTAGTTCCAGAGATTAGCGCCTTTAAACACACAAACATACAAACTCTTCAGCTTTGTTATATTAGTGTAGATTTGACTGGACTATAAAGTTCATGAAGAGATAAGTTCAAAGATAAAATTATTTCATCATAGTCACATCAAATGTCTTTGAGTCTTGATATTATCAAAGTTTTATTGCAAAATATTTATTCTGTTTTAAGGAGAAAGAGGCAAATGTTTGTTTGATACATCATTTTACCGCTCTGCTGTTATGGCGTCCACATTCTTATTGAGCCCGTCAGAGGAGCTGCCAGGATAGCCAACAACCGCAATGACTTCCCTAACATCTCATCCGTCGGACCTAACTGCCGTGAGGATCAGGTGAACTTCCTAATATGCCAAAGCGGCACGAGAAACTGTAGTCCACGGGGATCGTGGTACATGGTGACAAAGGTCATAGACTGCCTAAGGAAAGGTTCACCTTAAAAGCTAGACTGAGAAAAGAAGCATCCAGACTAATGTAAAACACCGTGAAAATTTATTGTAAACTTTACAAACCCCTATCCTAGTTCGGAAGGTTTCTATCGGCTAATCCGCAAGCTAATAAATAATCAAAAATAAAGAGCAGGTCCCTACCTGAGATGTTACAGTAAACCCTCGCGAAAGATCTGTCTCACAATAATAAAGCAACAACAGCAACACTAGGAAAATGGTACGACACAAATCCCTAGGTCAAGTTACAAGATCAAGCTAATATCAGAATTTACATTTAACAGGGTAGCAAAACAAATCTAAGTTAGGATGATACCATTTCCACATTTACATTTAATGTTAATTCATCTAGCTAAGTCCTATCAATTAATAACAAAATTTACGGCGGTGACGTCCGTAATATCAAACAGTTACATTCAAAGCTAAGTGACCAGCCATAAAAAAACATCTAAGTCATTCTTAGGAACTAAGTGCTAATCAGCACACAAAAGGGTAACATAGAGGATTCATAAACTTTTACATCATCAAATAAATAAATAAGACCACAGTTTTATTCAAATGCCTGCCTACACCTTGGTTTACTGTTTGTAAGCCATAGTCATCTAATGTGTGTAGTTACGTTGACGACTGCGTAGTAAAGACTACGTCTAACATCGTATGGCCTGCGCTCCATCAGCTACGAACTCAAGGGTTCGAGCAAGCTTCGGTCGCAACAACAAAAAAAGTGTCAGCTGTCCTCAAGTCATTTCCTCCAGGAAATACCTTCATTAGCACGGCTATGTCAGCAGGTTCCAAATGCAAATGAACAAGGTTAAATAGAAAGAATTCGTTAGTTAGCTTTTGTTTACCAAAATTATGCGTTTTATTATTAAGATGTCGGTTTAGGTTATCGTTGGTTTATGGCGAATAATACTGACAAGCCTGGGCACGGAGTGTCTCCCCTGAGATCATCTCTGCCAAAAAGCCTCGACTCAAAAGTCGGAATACAATTAACGAGCAATAACAACTCGGACACACAATAGCACAAGTTACCAGCGGCGCACAGCTCGCGTTCAATAACTCTGGGATGGGCCTGGACACAATCAGTTACCCTCCCTAAATATCTGGTCAACGGGAACAATCCCGGACATGGTACACACAATACCATCATACATGAAAAACCTCCCTAGCGGGGCTAGCCTACAACGTACTATAGAAACCTGACATAACTGTACTCATCAAAACAACGGTACACGCAACAGCGTTTAACTAACAAATGACAATCTACAGAACATATGATCAGATACAAGAATGGACACTGGGTTCCATAAGCTATAACTGCAATGAAAGGGAAAGTGAATGCTAAAAACATTCTGTCCTATGTTAACATGAGTCTGTCTCACTTAGAAGCATGCGCTCTCACACGGGCGCTGGGTAGATATACACAAAACCTGTTCGTGTCGCCGCAGGCTACAAGATTCCTGCGCTGTATTGTGCCCAACTCTAGGAATGGGTATTCCAAGATTCAGACACCTAGATATCAAGGGAAAGGCTACAGCCGCTTTTGAAAGTTGAGATATTTGAATATCGCGCTACATTGCTTCTAGAAGCAATTGGAAAGAATATACCGCTAAGAGCATGTCAAGTGACGTAGCGAGTAATAGCAGAGGTCGAGGCTATTTATTGATTAAATAGTTAACCATGGAGTAGAGACTTGAGACTTGGATCAGATTACTGGCACGGCCAAATGAAAGAGAATGCAATTAGTATCAAGTAAATCGGACCAGGGATACCAGAGATATGAGGATTGCCAGATTTCAGCTGATGCAGCGTGACCCTGACCGTTTTTAATAAAAGCCGGCCGGCTCAAGCATCTTCAGCTCACTTCGAAACAAGCACTTGCCTAGCAAGGTGCCGCTACGCTGAGCCAAGGCACATGGTTGCCGGATCTACGCAGAAGATATTTCAAAATTGTGATAGTCACAAAAGTGCTGCGCTACGAGTGGAACTTAGTAAGTTTCCGGCAGGGAGAATCACTAAGGTGATTGATATTTTTCGACAGACAATGGTGAAATATTTTATTTCTACATGGACATATGCTAGACTTTGTCTAGAATAATACTTTGTCACAGACCAGTAATAATCTAATACTTGGATATTTTAGTCCAATGTAGTCAGTTTCATAATTGTAACTTGATAACCACTTCGATCTTTCAGTACATTGAAGGCCAGTCTATCACGGTGTTGTTCATTAGCCAACGCAGGGAAACTACATGTTGCTTCGCGCATGGTAGATGGTGTGAAGCCATGCCCAGGGAACGATCTTCAGAACAGCCGTTGATTGGTTAGACTGTCAGTGTTTTCTTGTACTGAAACGATTACCGTGAGTTATGTTACAACTGACATATCTGAGAATAGATCACTTAGATCTGACCCCATTTAAGCAAACTGTTATGGAGTTAACAGAAGCCAATATTAAAATGGATCAACAGTTACTTCAAACGTCAAGAGATATTACCACTATGTCTTGTTAGACGGATTGTGGGTATATAATGGCGGCCGATACAAGGATTATACGTGCTTGTCCGATAGGGCATGTCTATGGATAAATCTGGTACAAACCAGGTTCACTACGCTTCAAGACCATCAAGAAATGTAAGCCACATTTTGACTTTATATTATGCCTAGCTAATTGGAACAAACTCATTTTTCTGCAGATGACCAACACATTTATTTTTCTTCGTATTTAAATCTTGCAATGATTTATGCAAGACTTGTTAGAGTTATTCTGAGTATTTTCAGCACTCAGAACAGTTTAGGATCGATGACCGAGCATATCGAGCATTTATTTGAATATTTCATATTTTTGGGAAGTCACGGAAAACCGTCGATGTAACTGTAAAAGTTAAATTACTTTTTGTTGAGGAATGGATATTTTTTTCCATATTCGAAGGTTCGAACATGTGGATTCTCACATAATGAGATGATAATTAAATATATTTAAAATAATATAAATAATAATAATAATAATAATCCACTAATAATAATAATAATGATTTTTATAACTTTTCTAAATAATTTTGGATCTTATATTTTCTAATAATCATATGTATTGAGAGAGAGCCTATCAAAAAAACAACAAAAGTCAACCCCTGGCACTATCCAGCCCATGACGGGCTAAGGCCGACCAAGCGACCGCTGCCCAGCCATTTGGCCTGCAGATATTGGGGTGACGCGTGATCAGCGCGTCGGGTCCCCTCGGCCGTTAATCTTGGTATTCGTGATCGGGGCGCTGTCTCACTGTCAGACAGCTACTCAATTGTCCTCACGAGGCTGAGTGCACCCCGTTCCAACCCTCACGTCAGTTTTAAAATCCCTGACGGAGCCGGGGATCGAACCCGGGGCCTCCGGGTGAGAGGCAGGCACGCTACCCCAACACCACGGGGCCGGCGAGAGAGCCTATGAAGTAGTTTAATCATTTCTAGTTTGGAATAGGTGATTTTCCGAAGGAGAGTGGTTAGCGCAAGCCCGCATTCAACCAACATTTCAGTTCTGGTTGAACAGTTAATATTTGCAATGAGCAAAGTATATTTTTCAGATAACACGGAGAGGCATGAAACGGGAAGCAAATGATATTTGTATCAATTAGGATATTTTTGTATTTATATAAAATCATGACGTAAATACATTCGAAAGTGAAATAAAGATTTTCGTAAGTATGGTAAATTCACGGGTTGAACTGAATGGTAAAATAAAATAAACTTGTAAGTTTATTAATCTTCCAGTGTTGATAACAAGCAGAGGCTTGATTTATTGTATAAATTTTGGGAAGAAAATTTATGTGTGTGGAGTAGTTGAAATGCCATTCCCAGGTGCGCATGTTTAAGTCGCAGGAATGAGGAGGTTTTTATTAGAGCATCAATCAAATAGCAGGTTCGATGACTCAGTGTTAAAGGAGTATTGGAACTACACATTGCGTCGTATGAATGACCCGAAGGTTATTTCTTAAAAACCATCAGTTCTTATTTCAACCTTGTTTACGGATTCCATTTAGACTTTGATTTTGCTAGAACCCGGATTTGTCATGATAGTATTTTATTCTTCTTCAGAGGAAGACCTTTGCCGTTGTTGTTGGAATGTTGTGTTCTTACACAAATAATAGAATGGGCCACTGCCAATTAAAAATAATTCTATAACCACGAATAATTTGAAGGATATTTTCAATCCTAGTGCCATGAACTAAATGAATTTATTATGAAGCTACAATTCTTATTTCCGCATTCTGTCGAAGAATTGCAAGTTGTGAAGTTACTAAAATGGCCACAAATATAAATATTTTTCTTAATAATGATTCCAAGTGGAGAATCGAATAGTTGAATGGTCCAACAATTTATTGATCAAGTTGGTGATTCAGAAATCATATATTTTGTTAGGAACTTGAAGTTCATAATCGAGTCACTTCTCGAAATGTTTAATGTCAGAAGAACAATTAATTTTGTTGTGCTTCGCACAAGTTCTTCGATGCTATGCTCAAGGTCAAATACCTATCAGATGTTATTAATATGTGTACATAACTTGTGTTGATTCAGAGATAATAATATTTTTTGACAATATTTTTTTTTGAAACTGGAAAAATAAGTGAAAGTTAAAAATTCTATGAACATTTATTCTACGAGTGTTAATATTATGTAAAAATTCAAAACAGTGAACTACAGTATTTCCAGTAAAGACAATTAAATTTGAACTGGATTTAATCACAAATAATGAATATAATTTTGGAACACAGTCTACAGGACTAATAATCAGACTTGTGTTTCCAAAAAATAATTGTCCAATGTGTTTGGAAAATTTCTGTACATTTGTGTAAATAGGAGTGTGGGTCGCCACACGTGAATGATGCTGCTTTGAGCATTTTTGCAGTCAATTTTAAATTCAAAATAAAATGAGATAATTTTACATGATGTGTTATGCCCAGTTGAATCTCCTTCTATCCTTATTGTTGCATTGAGCCAAAAATCAGTAAAGCATTTTTTTCACTTGATGTCGTTTTTGCGATTAGCTTTAACCCATCTGGCACCCCGGGATATTTTGACTCTCGTGCTGACTGATTATTGGTAAAATGCATATGTGGTCGTGCGGACTCCGGTCTAAACGGGCACATAAAATAAGATAGAGAGAGAAATGGCTTCGAACGTGGGTCTCGAGTTAGACACGGTCAATCGCATGCCGATTTAAATTGTGATAATTTTTTTTATAAATATTTTGGGAGTTGAGAGATGTCTGGTTTGGATGAATAAATTAGTAGGAAACCCAATTAGTGGGGAAAATTAAAAGTTTAACTGGATTAATAATTAGAATGGGTTTGATTATTTTTGATAATGGCTTAACCATTAGGGCGTCAAGTAAATTCAGTAGTAAACGTTCGATGACTGGACATACGCTTTATTAGAATCCAGGTGGAGAATATTTTAGAACTTGCATATTTTTCTTGTGATACTGTGGTAAATGTAATTCGTAAAAGTAGAGAATTTTGTTTTTCCATCACGTCGACATTAGGACAAATCTCATTTTATTAGAGTGTTCCAATTAGCTATTCATATTTCTTGTTCTAGTTATAAGCTTGTGTTTGCCAATATTGTATACCCCTAAGTTTTGAATAATAATTGAAAATTATGGAAGAGATGATGAGGATGATGAGGAGTTTGGAGGAGAGTTCAAAAGAGGCTGGACTGCGTGTAGCAGCCATTATGAAAGAAAATACAGAGGCTTTGGAAAAGAAACTTAAAGAAAATTCTGATTCTTTAGAAAATAAACTTAAAGAAAGTTTAAACGATAAACGTAAAGAAAATACTGATTCTTTAGAAAATAAACTTAAAGAAAATTCTGATTCTTTAGAAAATAAACTTAAAGAAAGTTTAAACGATAAACTTAAAGAAAATTCTGATTATTTAGAAAATAAACTTAAAGAAAATTCTGATTCTTTAGAAAATAAACTTAAAGAAAATTCTGATTCTTTAGAAAGCAGGTTAAAAGGTAACTTGAAAGAAAATTTAAATAGTAAATTTAATTCTATGGAAAGTAAATTTAAAGAGAATTCTGAAATTTTGAAAATGTCACTTGAGAGTAAAATGACTAAATTATGCGAAAAAACACATGAGCTCGAAACTTCATTAGCCACTAACGCAATTTTAATGGACGATAAATTTCGCGATGCCGATCTAAGATCCCAAAGCTTTGCTGATAGGATAGAACATGGTCTTAGGAAAGTTGGTGAAGACATGATCAACCTAGAAGTCAGAGTGAAGAAAGAGAGTAATGAGATGGGAATTCTAGTTGTTCAACGGTTGACAGTACAATTCAAAGAACTTGTAATGGGAGAAATAAGAGAAGGTGTGATTAATGAATTACAAACTGAAATTAAAACCACAGTTGTCAATGAAATTAAAGACACACTCAGGCTGGAGAACCAAGAAGGAATCAAGGAAATTAGGGAATCTTTGTCATCCCATATTCAAGTAATTTCCAAAGATATCCAAGCAACTCAGAAGGACATATCAGATATGACAGGGTCGTTGAAAAGTCACGAGGCTGTTATGAACCAGATATACACTGATGTCAAGGAGAATTGTAAGGAAACCGAAGCAATTAAAAAAATGGCAGAAGAAAACCATAAGGAACTTGAGGCTATGAAAACCCAAATCACGGACGAGAAACAGTCTGACCATCTGTTGAAAATGCCAAGTGTAAGGGGAAAAGAACAGATACAGATAAATCTAGGAGCAGCTAGAGAAACTGATAGTCAAAGACAGGATGAGGTCAGGACAGTGTTTCAATCCAACCCCATAACTGTATTCAAGAATGTAGAGGATAAGCCTTCTAAATTTTCAGGGCGAGATTCTGTGACACCCGTAGAATTTTTGAGAGAAGCAGGTGATTACCTGAAAGATTCCAAGATCCCTAAAGAAAGACAGATCCGAGTGATAGGGAAATTTTTGGAGGGTCCTGCACTTCTTTGGTTCAGAGCTTTTAGATCCACTCTAACCAATTTTGAGGAGTTTTCACGTGGGTTATTAAAAAAGTTTTGGTCCCCGGAAACCCAACAGCAAGTCAGAGCAGAATTATATTCGAAGAGATTCTCGACGTCACAACCCACTCGATACTCTACGTACTTTTCTGGACAGCTTTCTAAACTGCAACATTTAGATCCGCCGATGCCAGATAACGAATTAATTACTGCATTGATACGTCAGTTTCCAGCAGACGTCCAAAGGACTTTGATCGCTGCTGACATCTATAATATGGAGCAATTTGACGAGGTATTGCAGAAGCTGGATCATACGAACGCTCAATTCTTCCATAAGAAGGGAGGAAAGAATAACAACGCTGTGTACGCTGTTATGGCCGACAGTTATTCCCAAACACCTCGAGAGATTCGAGAGGGGCGAGAAGAGAAAACGCCGAGGGAAGAGCCCAATAAAAGAGGATGGAATCAGTACAGTAACAGATACAGTTTCAAGCCTTATGCGAGACCGGATGGTGGAAATCGATATAATACTCGATGGAGAAGGCCCAGGGATAATCAAGGAAGGTGCCAGGAAAGAAGGTACTACGGTAGAAACAACTACAATAACAGAGAGAATTTGAATACTCGTCAGTCCAATGAAGAGTTCAATAAGGAGACGAGGAAGAACTTAGAAGAAAGACACCAAGAAAACTTGCAGTTCTTGGAACAGAAGCACAATGAACCAGGTCCATCGGGAACACAACAATCCCGGGGGAATGGAAACGAAAAAAAAACTTCGAATTCACAGTAGAAGATAGAATTTTGAACACTTTCACTTCCAGAATTATTAAATGGCAAGCAGAGGATGATGACTTAATCCAACAGAATGATGAACGGAAAGAAATGGGTACAAGAATTAAAATGCCAATCATATCATGCGAAGTATTCGGTATGCCTGTCGATACTTTAATTGATACTGGGGCTATGCTTTGTCTTGTGAGTGAGAAGCTTTATATTCTGTGGAAGCTCAAAGAGAATTTAGAGGAGATTCCAGTATCAGGAATTAAGATCCAAGGAATAATACCCAACAAAATATCTCTGTGTAAAACACAATTATACTTATGTATTACTATTGGAGGACATGATTTCCGACATGTGTTTCTAGTAATGAAGGACATGGCTTTTGACATGATATTGGGAGCGGATTTCATTCAGAAATATCAAGCAGTGATAGACATGAAGACAGAGACGATCAGATTCAAGAATACCGAAGAGATTAACTTCGAGGGAAAAGAAGAGGAAGACATCGAGGGAGATGCTCAATGGTCTCTGATTTTTCATGAAGCTGAAGGAAGAGAAGTCTACACTGAGGAGGAGTCCCCAGAGCTAGGGAAAATTTTGGAAGAGTATCACGATATTTTTGATATTAAACCTGGTGAAATTAAAGATTTTGAATATCGTATTCGTGTAAATGATGATGCACCTTTCCATGCTAAATTGTATCCGGTAGCGGAAAAGAATCGAGAAAGGGTAAAAGTGCTTATCAAGGAGATGGAAAGCAACAATGTGATTGAAAAGTACACTACATCTATGTCAATCCATTAGCAGTAGTGTCTAAGCAAGATGGAAGTCTGAGACTATGTTTAGAAGCGCGAAATTTGAATTCAAGATTACTGCCAGAGTATGACAGACCACCAATCATTAGAGAACTGTTAAGGAAATTCCAAGGCAAGGTCTGGTTCTCTAACATTGATCTCACTTCGTCCTACCATCACATTAGGCTTAGTGAAGATTCCAAAAAGTTTACAGGATTTATGTTTGACCAGCAGACATATGTATTCCGCCGTCTACCATTTGGAGTCAAAACATCTGGATCTGTTTTGATCAGAGCACTGGAACAAAATTTGAGTCCTGAAGTATAGGAGATAGCAATTCGTTACATAGATGATATCCTAATTGCATCTGAGACTAAGGAGGAACATTTGTTACATCTTCAGATGTTATTCGCAGATTTGAGAAAAGCGAACTTTAAAGTAAACCTTCGAAAATGTCAGTTCTTTCGGAAGGAAATAAAATTTTTGGGCCACATTTTGAATGGTGAAGGATACCGTCCCAATGAGACAAAGATACAGGTGATTGCAAATTTCCCTAGACCTACTAGAGTGAAGAATGTCCGCAGTTTTCTCGGAACATGCCAATTCTTTGCAGGGCATTGTCCGAACTTCACCAAGACAGTTGCTCCATTGCAGGAATTATTAAAGAAAGGAAACAAATGGAAATGGAATGAAGATTGTGAACAATCATTTCAAGATGCCAAGAGGTTATTGGTAAACAGCGTGAAATTAGAGTATCCTGACTTTACCAAGAATTTCATCATAGAATCTGATGCATCCACCGTAGGGATTGGAGCTATTCTTCTTCAAGAAGATGACGATCACAGGAGACGTTACCTGGCGTTCATGAGCAGGAAACTTCGTCCATCAGAAAGGAATTATTACACCACAGAGTTAGGAGCACTTGCTGTAATCTTCGCGTTGGAGTCGTGGAAGAAAATGTTAATTGGACATTCAGTAATAGTGAGGACTGATCACCATGCATTGGAGTTTATCTTGAGAACAAACTTTGCCAGTGATAGGATAACTAGATGGTCACTTTTTATTCAACAATTCAACCTAGTTATTGAACACACTCCTGGAAAGTTGAACGTTGGAGCTGATTTATTGAGTAGAGCAGTGGAGTCTACATCTAAGGTTTTTCAAGTTAACCTGACGCAGGAAGATGAGGATACCTTGAGAAGGTTAAGATTGTTGCATTTATCCCAGAGGAGAGACCGACGTTTCAGAAACATTTTTCGTTTTCTACAGGGAGACATGGATCCAAATGATGATGATTTTGTGGAAACTGAAAGAATTTCAAGAGATTTTATGATGTTAGATGGTTTAATCTACAAGTTTGCAGATCCTGACCATACGAAGTTGAGAGTAGTGATACCTCCACGAATGCAAAAACCCATTATCTGGATGGCACATCGAATCGCAGGTCATGCTGGAGTAGATAAGACGGTCAACATGATTCAAGAGAAATTTTCGTGGGAGCGAATGCGACAAACTGTCAGGAACACTATTCGAGAATGCGACTTATGCCAAAGGAGTAAACATAATTCTAGATTACTGAGAGAATTACCAAGGCCTATTATTCCTTCTAAGCCTTGTGAAATCTTCGCGACTGATTTGTATGGTCCTCTCCCAAAGTCTAAAAGAGGTAACCGATATATTCTGGTGACCATGGATGTTTTCAGCAAATACACTATGTTACATCCAATACAGAAGGCAAACGCAAAATATTGTGCGAAGAGAATTAGAGACAACGTAATTCTGGAAGCAGGCAAACCGGAATTCCTTTTATCAGATCGTGGACCTCAATTTACATCCTTAGAATTTAGAACCATCATGAATAATCTTGGGATTAGACAATTGTTTTGTTCTATCAGACATCCTGAGAGCAATCCAGCAGAACGCGTGATGGCTGAAATAGCGAAATTTTGCCGCCTCTATTGTCCAAATGAGCATTGGAAATGGATGGATGTTCTCTCTTTAGCATCCGAATCCATCAACTCTACGATTCATGAGAGTACTGGACAGATTCCCATGTTGCTTCATCATGGAATTAAACCAACAAGATTATGGGATCGAATCATCTCTATTCCACCTGAGATTGAACCAAGTCGTCAGATGAGGGAAACTCTAGCTTTAGACAAGTTGAGGAGCCAAGCTGAGAAAAGAGAGCGCAGAGTGAGAGGAAAGCGTTTTCGCAGACCCTTGCGCGTAGGAACTCTTGTTTTAGTGAAAAGACCTACACCCTCTGACGTGCAAAATCGAGTGTACTCGAAGTTTGCAAGCCTTTACGCTGGACCCTATCGTATTGTGGAAGTAAACAACAATGGAAGCTACGAAATCGCCAATACACGAACTGGTAACATCGTGGGAACTTATAATGCATCGAATTTGAAGATTTACTATTCAAGAACCAGATGATTTAATGTGTAGATAGGAAAAATAAAAATTTTTCAATTTTTATTTTTTGCTAGGTGTGGGGTGGATGTGCCCAACTCTAGGAATGGGTATTCCAAGATTCAGACACCTAGATATCAAGGGAAAGGCTACAGCCACTTTTGAAAGTTGAGATATTTGAATATCGCGCTACATTGCTTCTAGAAGCAATTGGAAAGAATATACCGCTAAGAGCATGTCAAGTGACGTAGCGAGTAATAGCAGAGGTCGAGGCTATTTATTGATTAAATAGTTAACCATGGAGTAGAGACTTGAGACTTGGATCAGATTACTGGCACGGCCAAATGAAAGAGAATGCAATTAGTATCAAGTAAATCGGACCAGGGATACCAGAGATATGAGGATTGCCAGATTTCAGCTGATGCAGCGTGACCCTGACCGTTTTTAATAAAAGCCGGCCGGCTCAAGCATCTTCAGCTCACTTCGAAACAAGCACTTGCCTAGCAAGGTGCCGCTACGCTGAGCCAAGGCACATGGTTGCCGGATCTACGCAGAAGATATTTCAAAATTGTGATAGTCACAAAAGTGCTGCGCTACGAGTTGAACTTAGTAAGTTTCCGGCAGGGAGAATCACTAAGGTGATTGATATTTTTCGACAGACAATGGTGAAATATTTTATTTCTACATGGACATATGCTAGACTTTGTCTAGAATAATACTTTGTCACAGACCAGTAATAATCTAATACTTGGATATTTTAGTCCAATGTAGTCAGTTTCATAATTGTAACTTGATAACCACTTCGATCTTTCAGTACATTGAAGGCCAGTCTATCACGGTGTTGTTCATTAGCCAACGCAGGGAAACTACATGTTGCTTCGCGCATGGTAGATGGTGTGAAGCCATGCCCAGGGAACGATCTTCAGAACAGCCGTTGATTGGTTAGACTGTCAGTGTTTTCTTGTACTGAAACGATTACCGTGAGTTATGTTACAACTGACATATCTGAGAATAGATCACTTAGATCTGACCCCATTTAAGCAAACTGTTATGGAGTTAACAGAAGCCAATATTAAAATGGATCAACAGTTACTTCAAACGTCAAGAGATATTACCACTATGTCTTGTTAGACGGATTGTGGGTATATAATGGCGGCCGATACAAGGATTATACGTGCTTGTCCGATAGGGCATGTCTATGGATAAATCTGGTACAAACCAGGTTCACTACGCTTCAAGACCATCAAGAAATGTAAGCCACATTTTGACTTTATATTATGCCTAGCTAATTGGAACAAACTCATTTTTCTGCAGATGACCAACACATTTATTTTTCTTCGTATTTAAATCTTGCAATGATTTATGCAAGACTTGTTAGAGTTATTCTGAGTATTTTCAGCACTCAGAACAGTTTAGGATCGATGACCGAGCATATCGAGCATTTATTTGAATATTTCATATTTTTGGGAAGTCACGGAAAACCGTCGATGTAACTGTAAAAGTTAAATTACTTTTTGTTGAGGAATGGATATTTTTTTCCATATTCGAAGGTTCGAACATGTGGATTCTCACATAATGAGATGATAATTAAATATATTTAAAATAATATAACTAATAATAATAATAATAATCCACTAATAATAATAATAATGATTTTTATAACTTTTCTAAATAATTTTGGATCTTATATTTTCTAATAATCATATGTATTGAGAGAGAGCCTATGAAGTAGTTTAATCATTTCTAGTTTGGAATAGGTGATTTTCCGAAGGAGAGTGGTTAGCGCAAGCCCGCATTCAACCGACATTTCAGTTCTGGTTGAACAGTTAATATTTGCAATGAGCAAAGTATATTTTTCAGATAACACGGAGAGGTATGAAACGGGAAGCAAATGATATTTGTATCAATTAGGATATTTTTGTATTTATATAAAATCATGACGTAAATACACTCGAAAGTGAAATAAAGATTTTCATAAGTATGGTAAATTCACGGGTTGAACTGAATGGTAAAATAAAATATACTTGTAAGTTTATTAATCTTCCAGTGTTGAAAACAAGCAGAGGCTTGATTTATTGTATAAATTTTGGGAAGAAAATTTATGTGTGTGGAGTAGTTGAAATGCCATTCCCAGGTGCGCATGTTTAATTCGCAGGAATGAGGAGGTTTTTTCGAGCATCAATCAAATAGCAGGTTCGATGGCTCAGGTTTATAGGAGTATTGGAACTACACATTTCGTCGTATGAATGACCCGAAGGTTATTTCTTAAAAACCATCAGTTCTTATTTCAACCTTGTTTACGGATTCCATTTAGACTTTGATTTTGCTAGAACCCGGATTTGTCATGATAGTAGTTTATTCTTCTTCAGAGGAAGACCTTTGCCGTTGTTGTTGGAATATTGTGTTCTTACACAAATAATAGAATGGGCCACTGCCAATTAAAAATAATTCTGTAACCACGAATAATTTGAAGGATGTTTTCAATCCTAGTGCCATGAACTAAATGAATTTATTATGAAGCTACAATTCTTATTTCCGCATTCTGTCGAAGAATTGCAAGTTGTGAAAATTACTAAAATGGCCATGAATATAAATATTTTTCATAATAATGATTCCAAGTGGAAAATCAAATAGTTGAATGGTTCAACAATTTATTGATCAAGTTAATGATTCAGAAATCATGTATTTTGTTAGGAACTTGAAGTTCATAATCGAGTCACTTCTCGAAATGTTTAATGTCAGAAGAACAATTAATTTTGTTGTGCTTCGCACAAGTTCTTCGATGCTATGCTCAAGGTCAAATACTTTTCAGATGTTATTAATATGTGTACATAACTTGTGTTGATTCAGAGATAATAATATTTTTTGACAATATTTTTTTTTGAAACTGGAAAAATAAGTGAAAGTTAAAAATTCTATGAACATTTATTCTACGAGTGTTAATATTATGTAAAAATTCAAAACAGTGAACTACAGTATTTCCAGTAAAGACAATTAAATTTGAACTGGATTTAATCACAAATAATGAATATAATTTTGGAACACAGTCTACAGGACTAATAATCAGACTTGTGTTTCCAAAAAATAATTGTCCAATGTGTTTGGAAAATTTCTGTACATTTGTGTAAATAGGAGTGTGGGTCGCCACACGTGAATGATGCTGCTTTGAGCATTTTTGCAGTCAATTTTAAATTCAAAATAAAATGAGATAATTTTACATGATGTGTTATGCCCAGTTGAATCTCCTTCTATCCTTATTGTTGCATTGAGCCAAAAATCAGTAAAGCATTTTTTCATTTGATGTCGTTTTTGCGATTAGCTTTAACCCATCTGGCGCTCCGGGATATTTTGACTCTCGTGCTGACTGATTATTGGTAAAATGCATATGTGGTCGTGCGGACTCCGGTCTAAACGGGCACAGTATGACACAACACACTAACTAGGCCGGCAATTTAAGCAAGATAATAACTGTAAAACTGGCCTCATAATAATACCTTTACCATAGGTTATAAGCCTCGAAGAATATGTGCATAAAAAGCACGCTATAAATCTGAATACAATCATATAACTCTGTCTTTCACAACAAAGACGTTTAAAAGGTAGCAATGTCACTCATTGCTGGAGCTCTCTGCTCTCAAAGATAAAATACTCTATTTCTGACTTGTATCAAACATCAAATAAACACGTGTCATCACACATGACACTAACAAAATAATAATACGCAAATTCCACTCTCTGCTGGATCTGCTTAATGATACGTTGGGAACTGGGTTCGATGCTGGGCAACGAAACATCCTTTTTACTTATAAGGTCTACACTTGACCTGGATGGCTTCTGAGCTCATCTCAAATGAAATATAATGCAGTTACAAAACTGGTAATTACAGTCGATTACCCAAATGATACGACTACTCTAACGAAGTCAGGGGTGTAACATAGACTGGCTGCAAAAAGTGCAGTTAAAGAAACATGACCAGGGCATCAGATTGCCATAACTAGAGTCTGCAAAGACTTGAAAAATCACCCCAGCTAGGGTTAAACAAAGTAGCCTCAAAATGACTACAGTCACGTTTAGCAATAGCTAAAAATTGGCGTCCTACGACGTCCATCAAGCTGCACCAGGGTTTACCAAAATGTCAGACCCAAGGGTGACTCACAATCACTGCAAATAAATGACATCTAATTAGACTAATTACATTCCCTACCTATGAAATGGCTGTCACTAAGTTCGGTTGGTTCACAAACTATACTAATCAAACTATACCACCAGAAACTAGAACAAGGAAGGGTGTACAAAACTCACGATATAAAGGAGCCCACACATAGCTCTCTGTCTAACGACAAGGGTTGAACAAAAGCACCTCTGGCTTTCAGGATTGGCATCGTCCTCATCAGAACTTCCATCTTGGTTCTCCCAATGACCAGGGTTCGGTCTGTCCCTGTAGTTGACCTCGTGAATGGACTGGACATGCCTAGGAAAGGCATCCTCGGTTCCTTCCTTCTCGTCCGATGTTCTAGAAGTTCCATAATCAAGCTGGTCCCATCCGAGACATCTCCCTCATACCATAATGGTATTAGCCCATGGTCTCGGTCTCGAGCATGGTGTTGAAAAAGTTGACTACGTGGGCGGTAGTATAAGACTTGTAGTAGTTCATTATCATATGAAAATTATAGTATTCGTCGTAGATATCACAGGCTTTAAATATAACTGGTAACACAGCCTCTACACTTTGCAGATGTAAATGATAAATGGCCATGCACTGTTCTGCGGTTCCATACGTGTACAGACGCTACTTTTTCTATCACGTGGCATCCGTGAAATGGGCGTCGTTTTATTAAGGATAAATTCACCGTAGCAATTACTATATAATGTACTTTTATTATAACACTTGTTCAAAGTAATAATATCACATTTACCTGTATATTTTCGCACCAGGCTCTCGGCCCTCCACAAACACGTGGGTGTAAAAATGTGGTGCTACAGTAATGTCGTAAATTTCACAATACTTGCCAAATAATTCACTATACAATTCGTGTTGATCACTGCACATCAACAACAGTGATTCGTAGTTCAGTTTGTGCTCGATGGCACTCGATAATGATTCCTCGCTGAAAAGCGGACTGTTTGCCACGTCTAATGCGACGGATATAATAACACGCCTACACAGGGCGGATTCTCCAGACGTAGTGCAAGGAACTGCATTCCTCGTGGAAGCAAGTCGTCAAAACTAAGTCGTTGAGCGACTACTTACATTCCTATTTGCGTATCTGCAATGATATTACCTTACCTTAAAGTGAAAAACATTCTCCAAAATGTTTCAATAATACTGAATGACGATATGGAATATTCTGAGTCTCGTAGAAAGATAAAATTGATTAATAAGACCTCAGATAAATAATTAGCAGACTTCGCCAAAGTCAAAAGTGCGATTCTCCGTTACTTCAAAGAGAATTGTATAAGCTCTCAGCTTCTCGTAGCTTTCTGGGTGTGTTCAAAGGTAGTACATTCCATCATAAATGTGGTGTCATGAAAAATATCACATGAACCTTAGCTCAGCGGGTTCATTATCTATGCTGCTAACTCATGAAGCGATTTTTGTAATAGACTCAAGAAGACTTTATAATTGACTGGGACACATTTGGAGCATTACATTATATAAGTATGGGTACATGGGATCAGTGACACTGTCTATTCGTGTGATATCTATTGCCAATTATATTTTAGTGTATAGTGTAAATCTGAATGTATTGATCTTTTTTCGAACCTGTTAATTTAGTAATCGGTAACCCCCCCCCCCCTCATACCCCCATAGTGGGGCAGATGAGCCTTATCTCATATTCAATTAATTTACTCGTGCGATATGTTGTGGAAAATGTATTCTAGAATTGGAATTATCAGAAATACATCTTCGTTAGATTTTCTATTTTATTTCTGTTTCTTTAATACTGGATTTTCTTCCGTTGCTTCAACCAGAACATGCAAAGGGAACTTTAACTTATCATACATATTTAAAAAACACCCGGACAACGCCGGGTTAAATAGCTAGTACGGTATAATAATAATAATAATAATAATAATATTAATAATAATAATAATAATAATCGGCTCCGTAGCGTAGCGGTCAGCATGGTTAGCTGCCGCCCCGGAGGTCCTGGGTTCGATTCCCGGCTCTGCCACGAAATTTGAAAAGTGGTACGAGGACTGGAACTGGGTCTACTCAGCCTCGGGGGGTTCGATTCCTCCTCAGCCATCCTCGAAGTGGTTTTCCGTGGTTTCCCACTTCGTCTTCGGGCAAATGCCAGGATGGTACCTTCTTGAAGGCCACGGCCGCCTCCTTCCCTCTTCCTTGTTTATCCATCCTAACCATCCCTTACCTTCCCTCATGAGGCCCCTGTTCGCTTTGCAGGTGAGGCCGCCTGGGCGAGGTGCCAATCCCACCTCACCAGTTGTATCCCTTCCGATTCGATGATCCCAGCTCTAGGACACTGCCCGTAGAGGCGGTAGTGGTGAGTTCCCTCGCTGAGTCCGTGGGTTCCACCAACCTGGAGGGTAAACGACTAAAAATAATAATAATAATAATAATTTTTTTTAGCGTATGGCTTTTAGTGCCGGGAGTGTCCGAGGACATGTTCGGCTCGCCAGTTTTTTGTAGCTGCTTCGAGACGGACACCCAATGGGTGAGCTACAAGTACCGTTGGGGAGGAAAGTTGGAAGGGATGGGCGAGGAGTTGGAAGGTAGCGGCTGTGGCCTATAGTTAGGGACCAACCCCGGCATTTGCCTGGAAGGAAGATGGGAAACCACAGAAGACCACCTTCAAGGTTGCCGGCGGGGGGATTCGAACCTCCTCGCCTCCCGGATGTGAGCGACTGCCATTAGTCATGCCGTAACGACCACGGCTAACTCACCCGGTATAATAATAATAATAATAATAATAATAATAAACATATATATACGGGAATAAACAAGATTGTCGCAATTTAAATAAAATATGTTTACATTTCAAATCCAAAAGAACGTCATGATTTTGAGTAAGGAATTGCTGTCTGGTCACATTGTTGGAGGGGAACGACTTACTACCTCCATGCCACAGTGACCTGATGAATCCTATCCTCTCTCTGATGAAAAGTCCACAATGGTTAGTTCGCCACTGGCAGAAAGTGAGGCCCGTGTCGACTGGTGTCGACTTAGCGGGAAACAGGGTCAAGAGATAACTGCTTACTCTCGCTTTCAATAGCAGTCGGATCCCCACTCCCACTCCTACTCCCCACTCCGAGTAGGCCATGCCACAAGAGAAATTGAAAGTAAGAAGAGAAAGTGGAATCCTGTAGTGCTATCCTAGCCGGCGAGCATGGAGGTCAACATCGGAATAGGTTTCCTCGCTCTCCTGGGCTTCCTACTTGTGTGCTGGCTGCTAGCTGACAGCATCTGGACGCTCATCCAGGCCTTCAAGGCTCACCTCATGCCATATCTTCAGGGGCCGGATGAGGACCTGGTCACTAAGTTTGGATCATGGGCAGGTAAAGTCTCTTGGGAAATTTACTCCATCTCATCCGAGGCTGTGTGCGGGTAGGCCTACTTACACTGTGTTATCTCCAACATAGATAAACTCTCTTTATATCACTAAACAAGGAATCAGTTATCACGATACGTATTAAGACTCTGGTACCAAAAGTCCTGGGTTCGATTTTCCAGCTCTGTCAAAAATTTACTTTTGGTCTGAAGGTAGAAACGGAACACACTCAGCCTCATGATGCAAACATTAGAAGATGTGGGTTTGATTCCCACCTCAGTCATCCTAAGAAGAAGTTTACTGTGGCTTCCCACTTCACTCCAGGCAAATGTCGGGACGGTACCTAACTTGGCCACGGCCACCTCCTATTACAAATACACACTGGCACAGCCATCACAATGACACAGGTTATCAGACAGATTTAACTCACACCCTAGAACACGGTTCTGATGACTACGATGTCACAACCCCCTTAATGAAACAACTACAATAATCACAGATTGGATAATTTCTCACTGTGGCTTATTGCTAGATAACCACCTAATTGTGGGAAGCCTTCAAAATCTGACCAAATCCCTTTCCAATGATCTCAGTGTAGCCGATGTGTTAGTCACGTTCTACGACTGCATTGATGAAGACTCGAATTCAAATCCCGGCTCCCACAGTCGCCATTTCGTGTGTGTGTTTTTTTTCTGCTTGTCTTTTTTCGCTATCCCTGTTGGCGAATGACTGGATGGTTTCTCGTTTCAAGTCCGGTTCAGCTTCGTGGCCAAGTTGATAGAGCACTGTAGTGTGAGGGGCTCTGGGTTCGATTTTTGTTCGGGTCTTGGGATTTTAACCTCGTGTGGTTAATTCTTCTGTGGCTCGGGTATTAGGTGTTTATCATTCATCTCACCCCCATTGCGGCACTCAAGTAAGATACGGGTGTCTACTCTGCACCAACCCTCTCCGGGGGACATGCGCAATTATTATTATTATTATTATTATTATCATTTCAAGTCCTGAGGCACCTTCTCCTAACATTGATCTTAATTAAAGCTACACACACTACTACAGTCCACAGGAAGACTGGTTGTCGGACATATGAAACACACGCTCAAGAACATGAGGATGATGACCAAAATGGCCCAAGTCTCTAGAATAAAGTAACAACAATGACAGTTATCTTAAATGGAAGGGATGAAATTATGAACGTTGCCGAAACTCGAACCCAGGCCACCAGCTTCTTAAGAATTTGAGCACTTCCATTTAGCATTTGAGAGGCTATAGGTAGAGCCATGCGTGGATAAACAAAACGTTATCCGCATCCGCACGACTGTTATCCGCATCCACCCCTCATCCGCACGACTGTTATCCATGTCCGCACGTATCCGCACGACTGTCATCCGCATCCACCCCGCATCCGCACGACTGTTATCCACATCCACCCCGCATCCGCACGACTGTTATCCACATCCGCCCCGCTTCCGCACGACTGTTATCCACGTCCACCCCGCATCCGCACGACTGTCATCCACATCCACCCCGCATCCGCACGACTGATATCCACATCCGCCCCGCATCCACATCAGCACGACTTTTTTCCGCATTCCCACGTTTGTTATCCGAATCAACTGTCATTACAATAATATGTTTAATTAGATAAAACATAAATTACTAAAGCAACATATTTAGACATTTGAGGACAAAGTCGTTCCCTTAGGCTTTGTATGCCATGTGCTATGTTTAAAATGAATGTTATACAGCAAGAATTGCAACCCTTTCCTGTTCGGAGTGTTAATTATGTTTAATGACATAATTTGAATGAGATTAGCTTAAATCATCTTACATAAGTCATGAAAAAGAAACATAGCGGAAAAAACATGATGTGTCATAAACATCTGGGTCCTAATAATGATATTAAACAAGTTTGGATTGTATTTTAAAAACTGTCCGCAAATTTTCTCCAAACATTATCCACAGCTTACCCGCTATCTGCACAGCCATGCAAACTATATCCACATGACGAAAAATTTTGCGGATGTCTGAATCCGTGCAGGGAAAAAATATATCCTTTATTTACCATACAATCTGGACATCTTAATGTAAATTCACTTTTAGTGCTTGGAACATCTTGGTCATCAGTCCCGTGTGCTTATGTGTGTGTTGTATTTGCCTGATATAACCTGTGTTCCTGCGCTAACTGCAGTAGTGCGTGTAACTGTAATTATTAGGATCGGGAATAGGCTAGGTGCCCAGGGACTTGAAATAAGGTAATACCCTGACATTCGCCTGGAGGGAGTGTGGAAAACCCCAGGGAATATAGGCTACACACCCAGGGTAGCCGCTGTCAGCGCCGAGATCCAAACCTCTAATCTCCGGAATTCTGCAGCTCCCCATCGTGATAATAGAATGGTGAGCGATTTTTCTCGTACAGTTTAGCGGACAAATTCAAGACACACACATAGTGTTCCCTGATCTGTGAACCAAACCAAACATTGTTGCAGTTTTAGGCTATACATAAACAAATAAACGAATGAATAAATAAACAAATGAACAAATAAACGAATAAATAAATAATTAGATGAATAAATAGATAGAAGGATAAGTACTGTTGATAGGATAAATAAATGGGATAAATAGATAGATAGGATAATAGATTAATAGGATAAATAGATAAATAATAGATAGATTATTAGATAGATAAATATATAAATACATAGATTAATTAATTATTTTTAAGATAGCTAAACGGTGTTATTTGGATGCTAGAGCTTGCCGCCGTCGTTGTTCAAGATACTGTACCTTCCATCAACACACCTCCAGCACTGGAAAATATGTGTCCGAAGTCACATAGATAACACATTTCGCTTCACAATTTCGGGAATACTAAAGCCATCTTTTGAGATATGCTCGAACTACTTGCAAATACGTATTCAGAAAACATCGTAGATGTATTTTCCGTGAATATCGCAAATTTCACAAAGTGTAACATAGACGTTTGTTCCCGCATACGCTTCAATTATTGCATAACATTTGACAGCAACATTTTGAATTTTAAATATGTATTTAATACTCAGGTTTCACTGCGTTTGGGCGATTAAGTCGCCAATAAAGCCCATTTTACTATTTGAAATTCATGGCTGCCATGTTGGTTCATTTTTATGAACGTCACATATGGATGTATACTTTAAACTCGTCTATCACCATACACAATTTCAGGTTGATTGCTACAATAGTTTAGGAGATATTGAGTACTGGTGAAATAATTTAAATAGCCGCAATGTTGGATTGATGACATGCGTTGAAATTTGAAACCCATAGTCGCGATCGGAGTCCTTACCATGTTTAATTGAAATCTCTCCTGCCAATCAAGATTTATTAGGTAGAGAGACACACACACAGACAAAAGGTCTGTATTTCATGCCATGAAAATAAGCTATAAATTACAATAAACCATGCCCTTGCTGTCTAAATATACTACCCTCCACCATGTGATTAGTATTCATGGACTCGCGAGACAAGTCGACCGTCTTTGAAACGATGTTCTTTGGTTTACCATTTAAACCGCAGGCAAATGCTGATATCATGCCTTTCATAGATCGACGGCAGTTTCCTTTCCAATCTCAGCCCCAGTGTGTTACACATATACGTTCAATACAGACACCACAATGGCAAATTTCATCAGGACACGGGACTGAGGCCTGCGGTGTCCCTAACCTCTAAATGAACGACAAACTAACACGTTATTTAGAATGTAAGGGACTCAAAGCAGTGCAACATAGGTCAGAAGCGTAGTGTTAAAGTCATGCTTGCACTACTTCGTCCCTCGTGACCTCCGCAGAGAACCCGTGTGTATGGTTTCTCCAGGCTGAAGATAGTTCCTATTTGTTGGAACATCGAGGTTATCTGCCTCTAACGATAATTGAAATGGTTACTACTATTAACTACTTACTAACTTCCACACTACAAGAGGAATGAAAAGGAGGAAGGGAAATAAAACACAGGGGAAAGAAATACCCTCAATTCTCAAAGAACAAGGATTGAGGGACTCGGAAGGAAGTGGAGCCATTGAAGACAGATAAGAAGAGAGGATTCGTTCCAAAGTCAACGGAAGAAGGAAAAACGAACCCAACACAGGAATTCCATAGGGTTACCATCTCCTGAGCTTACTTGCCCTTGGTGTTAACCAGAGTTTACAATGCTTGGCGAATTACACACACCCTTCTCTTGAAGGCCTCTCGCAGAAGGCAGAACATACCGTGAAAAAGAAGATCTGACCATCGGCATTGGAAGAGAATAAGATTTGTTAAGGAGGGGGGGGGGGGGGGGTAATAGGAAATATGAAAGGTTAGACTTCAGTACCGGTACTATTAAATGAGAGCTGGGGCCCCGTGTTCGCTAGCCCACGTCCAACTAGGGAATTGTGAGCCCCTGGGTGGGATAATATAGTATAGTGCTTAGTTTCAAGTTCTGGGTTCTCCATATAGCCTATAATAATTTCAATAAGTAGACCTACATACATGAGGCTGATGACTGCGTTGCCCTAGCCATTAGGCATAGCAACAGCAATTATATTTCTGTTATGTGAATTCAATGTGAACTTTGAAACGGTTTGTCACACTGAAAAAGTGGCGATCACACAACAATGTTTACATTCATCGCGTTACTTCCTGTTGACGCATGGCAAAGTGCTCTGTGCTGAATTGAATAAAAGACAAGTAGGTTTGATATTGCTTACTTACCGCATACTTACGGCATTCTGAAATTGCTTGAGTGCAGTGTGACTAGGACTAGGCTACTCGTTTCCTCACACACCAAACCAGCAGTCAATCTACTAACCATACCATCGTAAATATTTCCAAACCGAAACAAGAACTGAAAATCAGACTTCTCTGAAATTAATCCATTATGGTGTTTGAAGCCAATTTTCAGTGTTGCCTTAGCAGTCGAAATTTGATGTTATTCAGTTGGTCATCACGATTGTATCCAATTAAGATGTGTTATTCCCTATTCCTGAAAGAAATACATGAGATTAATACATTTAAAAATTACATGAGATTAAACACGTAGTTTCATGAAAAACTATACAGCCTATATATCCTACGCATGTTAATTGCCTCTATCAACATACAAAATTTCAGTTTGATTGTTGTAATGGATTCGTAGATATTGAGAACCGTCTAAATATTTCAGATTGTCGCCAGGTTGGATATTAATGTATGTACTATTACATGAAGATTATTGTGTACGTGTGGTATTCAAACTTCAATCGCATGATTAGGACACAAGAAGTAGAAACGAGATTTTAAAATTTCGCACAGGTGTCATCTTGTAGTTATGCAAACAATTGAAATAAATTAGATGCCAGTGGATTAACATTTGTATAAGCATTTAACGTACAAAGTTTCACTGCACTCGGATGGTTAAATTGCGAGAGACGTCCTTTTAAATATTTATATTTCGCGTCGCCGCCATGTTGGATTTCTGCTCACCAGGTTTCTGAAAGTCATATAGGTGAATTTACGTTCATTGCCTCTATGGACATATAAAAATCAGTTTGATTGCTCTAAAAGATTCGTAGATATTGAGAACCGTCTAAATATGTCAGATGGTCGCCATTTTGGATTGTTATATGTATAGGCCATAGAGTTATGTACCATTAAAGAAAAATTATTGCGTAGATTCATTATCCAAACTTTCACTTCGATCGCCTGATTACGACACAGGAAATAAAAAATAACTTTAACATTTCGCACAGCCGCCATCTTGAGGTTATGTAAACAATTGAACTAAATTAGATGTCAGTGCATTACAATATGTATAATCATTTACTGTACCACATATCACTGCGGTCAGATGGTTAAATCGCGAGAAAAGTCTATTAAAATGTTTCAACTTCGCTTGGCCGCCATGTTCATTGTGTTCTTAACAGGTTTTTGAAACTTACATATATAAACTTTTAGCAGTGTCCTTTATCACTGTACAAAATTTAAGGTTGATATCGGTAATAGTTTCGGACATATAGAATGCCAGTGAAATAATTCGCACAACCGCCATTTTGAACTTATGTAAACAATTGAACTAAATAGACGCCAGTGCATTACAATGTGTATAAACATTTGCTGTACCAAGTTTTATTACGTTTGGGTGGTTAAATCGCGAGAAAAGTCTATATAAAAATCTCAACTTCGCTTGGCCGCCATGTTGGTTTTGTAGTTACCGTACCAGGTTTTTTGAAAGTCTCCTAAGTGAACTTCTAGTAGTGCCCTTTATCACCGTACAAAATTTCAGGGTGATATCGGTGATAGTTTTGGAGATATTGAATGCTGGTGAAATATTTCACACAGCCGCCATGTTGGATTGGTGAGACGTAATATAATTTAAAGGGCACGATCGGGGTCGGCCGAAATGTTGCTATGCCCTTACCGAGTTTCATTGAAATCGCTCCAGCCGTATAGAATGTATTAGGGGGAATAACCCATCTTTTTTTTTTTTTTCTAAATACATGAGATTAATAAATTATAAATCTCATGTTGGCTAATTTGTTTTCAGGATTAGGGAATAACCCATCTGAATTGTGTACAATCGTGTTGACCGACAGGAAATCATCAAATTTCGAAATTGACCCACGTGAGCAACTCACGAAATCAGAGGATGCAGTCTGGACGCCATGAAACGAGAGAGTAACAAGCGAATGTAGAAAGTCTCCTATATCCCTGAACAGTTTGGATTTGGGTGAACATTACACTGAATACTTACAAATAACGAAATTAATGAAAATGGAATAGTTGCATTAATATAACCGATTTAACCAAATATGTGCGTGTTTTATGAAATCCCGAGAGCTGTGTATTTGAAATATAAGAATTGAAAATGAGACTTCCAAAAGTCAGCACAGTTTTAACTCTTAAACTATTATTTTCAGCACATAGTTAAATTCTTTTGAGCTGGAGCAACCTAGTTGTTAATATATTAACAACAGATGGACTTTCATTTCTAGACTAAATGCTTTCATAGATACTAACCTTTGACATGTTTGGCAGGGAAAACATCATTCTATTCATCGCGTAAGCCTGGAAAAGCGCCCTATTCTCCAAGAGCTGTCTAAACCCATTATGTCATCGCCAGTCAGTTAACACCACTCCACAGTCTCCCAAAATAGGTACGGGTGCCGATAGTTGATGTGGGCTGGGAAGACGAGTCCCAAATGAAAAATGAAAATCCACAGCCTGCTTCCAGTCTCCGACCGGGTCAGGAATGGAATGAATGAAGCCCCCATCTAGCGGCGAGGATGTGGACTGTGCCGGCTGCCGAGGCCTGATGCACTCCTCTGGGGCAATGATTAAATGAATGACAGATGAAATGAAATGATAGTGGAGAGTGTTGCTGGAATGAAATTTTGACAGGGAAAACCGGAGTACCCGGAGAAAAACCTGTCTGCCTCCGTTTTGTCCAGCACAGATCTCACATGGAGTGACCGGGATTTGAACCACGGACCCAGTGGTGAGAGGCCGGCGTGCTGCCGCCTAAGCCACGGAGGCTTACGAGTCCCAAATATATTTGCAAAAATATATTTTTAGACAAGCAAATGCAAACTTCAAAGCTTACATACGGTATTTCTTAAGAGTTACTGTTGGCCTTCAAGTAGGTTTATAAATATTGCTTGGAAAGGACTATAAAGATCTTACAATATCACAAGAAATGGAGGTTTTATGCCATTGGTTGCAGCTGTCTTGTTCCTTGGAATTTATTGCGTAAATAAATTGTGTGTTGATAAATGGTCGTCAGCATAGAGTATTTGAAGATAATGTACCGGTACAGTTATTGTATGATGCGTCCTGTCAGAAAAATAGACCGAATAGTTTGGGGTACCACCCCTATCAATCGTTCTATCTTGAAAATACACTCGCTCCATAGTGAGGAACTCTTAAACCAATGGTGGGAATTGCCATCTACGTTCACACTGTAAGTATATCGTATACATGGGCTAGTCGGAAAAATAACTTTTCATAGTCTGACATCTGCAGGAAACTTCATTGACGAGACACAACATGGTGAGGCTAGAAAGGACCATTGATTGAGTATTTGGTTGTTGTTTTAAGGTGCGGTACATTGAAGTAATCTGACAAAGGGGGATTAGTCAACTATTTTTCTACATTTGATACATAGTCTTCTCATAATAAATTAGGGGTTTTCTCCATAATGAATCATCCTTGGGCCTACTTAAGTTAGTACTATTCCAGCATTTGCCTGCAATTTAGGTGAAAAAACACCTGTAGTGAACCCTTATCTTACCACTCCTCGTGTGACTGAGTGCACCTTGTTTCCCAGAATTTGAATTCTTGGGAGAGTCAACAATCGAACCTGAGACCCTTGAGACAGATTTTAGTATGTATCTCTAAACCACAAGGACAGCTTTTAAATCTTGAATTGGATTGGACCAATTTTTTATGCACAACAGCACGTTCTAGGCTTAGTGACCACCTCATGATGTAGTGGCTAGCATTCTTGGCTGTCACCATTGAGGTCTGGGTTAGATTTCTGGCTCTGCCATGAATATAAATTCTGAGCTGAGGGTTGAAACTGGGTACACTCAGCAGCGTGAGGCAAAACTGAGAAGAGGTGCGTTCGATTCCCCACCTCAGCCATCCTAGAAGTGTTTTTACGTTTCTCTATTCCAGGCAAATGCTGGAATGATTCCTGACTTAGCCCACGGCTGCCTCCTTCCCAATCCTAACCTCAATTGGGATTTAACACTACTACTACTACAGACATCACACTAAGACAGATTATTATCAGACAATTTCTGCATAGTTCCAAGAACACAGAGCTGATGATCACCATGTTCAAGCCCCTAAATGAAACAACAAAAACAACAAACTATTATAGAAGAACATATCATTTTACAAAATATTTGTGTACATTTAATATTTGTCATTCTTTTTGTCTTAGATCTTCATACGAAGTAGGCCTACTTTGGATTTCTTTAGAAATGTTTCTTTAAAAATATTTTCGTTCTCTCTAGCACTAACAAAATAATTCAGCTGTGAGAAACGAGCTCCTACTTTATGCCAAGTAAGTGACCTCCACAAACACGTGAATGCAATAGTCAGTACAAGAAATAAGAGGTGTGAAGTTAAACAGGTTGTTGTTTGCTGTTGATTCATTTAAGGGCTTTGCGTCATCGTGGTCATGTAGTCCCGTGTACTTGTGTGTGTGTGTGTGTGTGTGGGGGGGGGGTATTTCTGATAACCTGTGTTATTGTGATGGCTGTATTATTGTGTATTTGTAATTCAGATGAGGATTGGGAAGGAGGCTACCGTGGTCTTAATTTGGGAATCATCCCGCCATTCACCTCGAATAGAAGTGGGAAACCACGGCAAACCACTTCCAGGATGGCTGAGTTGGGAATAGAACCCGCCTCTTCTGAGTTTTGCCTCACGAGGCTGAGTGTACTCCATTTCAGCCCTCAGACCAGAATTACATTTCTTGGCAGAGCCGGGAATCGAACCCGGGCCTCCGCGGTGACAGCCAAGAATGCTAGCCACTACGCAACGAGGCGGACATGGAGTTGGACAGCACCACTCTTCAAACAAGGAGTATTTCAAAGATCTTATAATTTGCCATCTAAAGGATCACTAAAATCCATGCCAATTGGTGAGAAGCAGATGTTTCAATCGCTTCTCTGTATCAAAATGGTGATAAGGAGCACCCACGTAGGGTCATGGCGTGAACCAGATGCCATTTTTGTGCCATTAACGCTTTGTGCCTACGAAATGTTCATGTAGCCTACGTACTCACCGGCAAAAGGCCAGCTTGGCCAGCCCTTCGTAGCACTTACTCCACTTGTCAGCCTAGGCCGGCTGCGTGGCTCAGTGGTAACGTTCTCGCTTGCTCTGCCCAAGGTTGCAGGTTCAAATCCTGGCGCAGTCAGCTGGTATTTAAGGGCGCGCAAATGCGAGGGAGCCGTGTCAGTAGATTTACTGGCACGTTAAAGATCCCCTTCGGGGAAAAATTACGGCACCCCGGCGTTTCTAAAAGCCGCAGTAGTAAACAGGGACGTAAAACCAATAACATTATTATTATTATTATTAGCCTTGGTCAACACGTCATTTCTTGCTCCGCTCCCATTTTATGCTGGCTCTTAGGATCGATTAGACGTACCTGTGCACTACTGACTTAAAGGCTAGGGAAATCTGACTGAGCATTTCCATGTGCTATGGGGTCTCTAGTGTATCTGTCTGTAATTATTATAGTCTAGGATTGAATTAGGCGCGCCTCACAAGTCACATCTATCTTCTATATATATAAAGCTCAATGTTTGTCTGTCTGTCTGTCTGTCTGTCTGTTATGTATACAAATCCACACTGTTTCACCGATCTGAACCAAAATTTGTATACTTACCCTTCGGAACCCTGCGGGTAACCCTGTCCACTTGAAATTTCCGACAGACCACCCCATTCCCTGCATTTAGGCCCTTTGGTCCAAATCTACACCGTTTCACCGATCTCAATCAAAATTTGTATACTTACCCTATGTAACCCTGTGAATAACACTGTCCACTTAAAATTTCGGCCAGACCACCCTATTTCCTGCATTTAGGCCCTTTGGCAAACATCTACACCGTTTGACCGATCCGAACCAAAATTTGTATACTTCCCTTTGCAACCCTGCGGGTAACCCTGTCCACTTGAAATTTCGGACATACCACCCCATTCTCTGCATTTAGGCCCTTTGTCCCAAATCTACACCGTTTTACCGATCAGAACCAAAATTTGTATACTTACCCTTTGGTACCCTGCGAGTAACACCGTTTGCTTGAAATTGCGGACAGACCACTCCATTCCCTGCATTTAGGCCCCTTGGCTAAAATCTACACCGTTTCACCGATCTGAACCAAAATGTGTATACTTACCCTTTGTAACTCTGTGAATATCACTGTCCACCTAAAATTTCGGACAGACCACCCCATTTCCTGCATTTAGGCCCTTTGGCAAAAATCTATATCGTTTCACCGATCCGGACCAAAATGTGTATACTTACCCTTTCGAACCCTGCGGGTAACCCTGTCCACTTGAAATTGCGGACAGATCACCCCATTCCCTGCATTTAGGCCCTTTGGCACAAATCTACACCGTTTCACCGTTCAGAACCAAAATTTGTATACTTACCCTTTGGTACCCTGCGAGTAACATTGTCTGCTTGAAATTGCGGACAGACCACTCCATTCCCGGAAAGAGGACAGGGTCCGTCCCAAAGGCAATGGAAAAAAGGGGTAAAACCGGACCCACTCAGGAAACCCTCAGGGTTGCCATCTCCCGAACTCAACAGCCATGAGCCCTTGAGGATGTAGCACTATCCAGGGTGCACCAGAAGTGGTGGGGCTACACACACCCTGCCTCCTTGAGGGTCTTGAGCAGAAGACATGAGATATTAAGAAAAGAAAAAGAAGGCTGACACCTCGAAGAATGAGGCTATCAGGAATGATTAGACAAGGGCCAATTAAGGCGGGAAAGTGAAAGAGCCGCTAGGCCTCGGATACCCTGATACCATCGGGGTCGGAAGAGAACAAGAGTTTGACTAAGGGAGGCTGACAGGAAAGAGAACTGAAAGGAGCCCGGCACCAGTAAGTAGAAGCAATGCCGGACGCAGTTGGGGTCCCGTGGTCGCAAACCCACGTCCCACAAGTTGAGAGACCCTGGTGGGTGGAGGGGGGAGGAGGGGGCCAGGTGTGAGAATAGCTTGCTGATTCATCGCGAGTTGACATGAGAGAAATGTCCCGACCCCGCCGTGTTACCTGGTATTGCTGACTATGCTGATGTTCATACAGGGTCTTTGCTCAAACCACTGTAGTGTTACGAAAGAATGAGTGATTCACCGGTCAATGTGAATAGGACCGGGAACTCCCCCGAACGTCTGTCATCATATATCGTCATCATCTGCGATTCGTGCAGCTTGGACCCGGGCAGTACTCGATAAGCTCTTTCACTACACGCATCGAGTATAGGCCTAAGCCAGAAAATAACGTTCAGACTTTGGAAGACATCGAAGGTAGAAATCTAAATTGCCTATATCAGATTTAAAATTACACCATGTTCGTTTAGTAGTCATTTTTCATTACCTTATTATTATCATAAGGGCAAATGACCTGTGAATTTTGAAATATTTCTTTCTATCACGGTAGTTTGTAAGTTTGTCGTGTCAATTCAACAGTAGTTTTCATTATCATCCTCATCAAAAGGGCAAATGACCTAGATGTTGCGTCCATTATACTACTAAGTAACACCACAGTCTTCATTGCCTGTGATTTTAAAATGTGTATTTCCATTAGTTTGTAAGTTTGATATACCCGTTCAGTAGTAGTCGTCTTCATTATCATCCTCATCAAAAGGGCAAATGACCTAGATGTTACGTCCATTATACTACTAAACAACACCAGAGTCTACCTAGCCTGTGATTTTAAAAATATGTATTTGCATTAATTTGTAAGGTTGATATACCCGTTCAGTAGTAGTCGTCTTCATTATCATCCTCATCAAAAGGGCAAATGACCTAGATGTTACGTCCATTATACTACTAAACAACACCAGAGTCTACCTAGCCTGTGATTTTAAAAATATGTATTTGCATTAATTTGTAAGGTTGATATACCCGTTCAGTAGTAGTCGTCTTCATTATCATCCTCATCAAAAGGGCAAATGACCTAGATGTTACGTCCATTATACAGTACTACTAAGCAACACCACAGTCTTCATTGCCTGTGATTTATAAAATGTGTATTTCCATTAGTTTGTAAGTTTAATATACCCGTTTAGTAGTAGTAGTCTTCATTGTCATCCTCATCAAAAGGGAAAATGACCTAGATGTTACGCCCATTATACTACTAGGCAACACCACAGTCTTACTCGCCGGTAATTTAAAAATATGTATTTCTATTAGAGTGTAAGTTTATTACACTCGTTCAATAGCAGTCGTCGTCAGTATCATCTTCATCAATGACGTTGAGTGTTAAGGAGACTGAAATATTATCATCATTCCACCGGGCGAAGCCGGGTACTACTGCTAGTAAGTTATAAACCCATAACATTATTATTAGTATTACTATTATTATTATTATTATTATTATTATTGTTGAGAGAGGTCCCCTTGACATCCCGTAGAGTATTCACACTCAGTAGATTCGTGACTTGAGTCCAAACCACTCAGTGTTAGCTTCCTTGACTTGTCTCTGCACGGAAAATTATCTTGTTGAGCAATGACTTCATCATGAAATTATTGGCTTTCATTAAGTTTCTTATTGAATGATAATAAAATAACCAAGGTCGACATTCATCCTTGACTTGAAGAAATCCTCACAATTCTTTTTACATATCTTCGTGGGGAAATCAATTGTGTTTGATAGGGAACGAGTCACTACAAGTTCACAGGGAAACATCAGTTAATAATATGTTCATTATTTCAGGTTTTTTTTCGTATTTCACAACACAGACGAAGAAGCTGCATGAAATGGAACCCCATTGTTTTCAGCTAAGAAAATACGTAGAAACAGTATCAGTGACAAGTGATAAGTTGATTATATTACTTGTAGGCAGGGCCGTAGCCTTCTCCTCCTTCAAAGTATGTTTTAAGACCCTAAATGTGTGTGGAATTTTCTATATTAAAAGCTAGTCGATAATTTCTTGCTTAGTGGTGCTGTGTTGATTAAATTCTCCACCTAGAATATTTTGAATTCTTGCTCTATATTTTCTGTAATATTTCATGTCTTGACTACTACTTCACTTACAAATTTGGAGAGTTGTCCCTCTGAAGAAGCCACTGATCTCAAGGACACAATTTGAAAACCATTCTAGAACAGGTAATTGTCGACGGAAAATAATGTTTAGAAGTTTCAAAAAAAAAAAAAAAGTTCAAAATTTTATCTTATCGATAAATATAAAATATAATCAATCGTCTTCAAATTGAAATGAAGAACTTAAATTTTTTCATGGGCCTTCATGGGCGTTCAAAAAGTAACGAGCCGGAGGCTGTAATGCGCAAACCGGTGACTACATCGACTAATCGTGGCGTGTGTAACGAGGTGTGGTTCCGACCAGAGCATGGAAGGTCACAGCCCGTCGATAGAGGGCACGCGTGCACGTCACGTGACGATACAAAGTGAGCAGCAGCATGCATCAATCGACCAACGCTGCCAGTCGCATTGCAAACAGTGACATGGAGGCGTCAACCGAAGAGCAAAGAGGTGTTGTTCGATTTCTGACAACGGAAGGAGTAGGGGGAACGGACAATCATCGCCGAATGTCACAAGTGTACGGCGAACACTGCATGTCCCTTGCAAGGGCCAAGGCGTGGCACAAGCTCTTCAGGGAAGGATGGGTATCGTTAGCCGATGATGCCCGGTCTGGGGCACCCCCCTGCATTACCGATGGCAACGTCCAGCTGGTTGATGCACTCATTTCCCAGGACCGCCGAGTGACAGTGAACGCCATAGCCACCGTGGTCGCTCCACGACAATGCACGACCTCATACGGCCAACACAGTCTTGGCACTCCTGCAGAAATTCAAATGGGAGGTTCTCGGCGACACTCCATACAGTCCAAACCTCTCTCCCTGTGATTACGCCATGTTTGGTCCCCTGATATGGGCTCTGCGGGGCCAACGATTCACCTCGGACGCCGACGTCCAGCTGTACGTGCGGAACTGGTTCACATCACAGCTCAGGGAATTTTATGAGACAGCCAATCACCGCCTCGTGTCACAGTGGGACAAGTGCCTCAAGAGCCAGGGCCAATACTTCTAACATACAGGTACTGGTTTCTGTAATTATGCCTCCGGATCGTTATTTTTTGAACGCACCTTATATTTTACATTTATATCTTGTCTCACAAGACAATAAACAACACTTAAGTAAACGACTTCACGTTCCTTAGTGGACCCGGGCTCTTCAGGATATGTGTGCCCCTAGGCTCAGCCCCGTCTACACCCTCCCCCCCCCCCCCCCCCCTCCCACTTTTCCCCCCTGCCGCCTTCCCGTCGAGCCTGCTTGTAGGAACTTGAAGGAACTTGAATGTAAATGTCGTAGGTCGGTTACTTGTCGAATACACTGCCGAAGTGACGCGCCTAGCAACCGCAAGGGCGCAGCCACATTGGACCCAAACAACTGGTTGCTAAGTTTTTTATACATAGGAAGCTGCATTAACGCTGCGCAGTGTCTTGAATTTTGTGGGAAAAAAGGTGTAATTTGAGAGAAATAAGGCAAACCCCTCCCGTGAAGATCATCTACAGTGTTGGAGCTACAAAATAGAAGTGAAATTATATGGATAAAGTACGAGAATTTTGCGAGATAGTATGAATAAAGTTGACCTCACTCCTGAGGCAAGAATTGCATGGCGGGTACTACAAATTATAAATATTTATTCATAACATCATTTAGTGGATACAGTATATCGAATATAGAGAGATATTTAGGACATATATGTCACATAAAGGGGTTTTTGGTTCATGTGGGGAGTGCAGTTGTAGTTAAATATGGTTTGTTCTGTAAGTATTATAAACGACAATCTACACAACCTTACAGCTGATTCACTAACAGCAATACATTTTTTCCTACAACTTTTCTGAGTGGTGATTTTTCACTTAATTTATTTAAGCAGTGAATCGTGTTTCCAAATAACAATTAGGCCTATCCCAGACTGAAAATTTCTGCCTAAATATTCTATTTTTTGCTCTTTCAGAAAGAAATTAGGCCTATCATGTACCAGTAGCCTAGGCCTACACCCTGCAACGAAGATACAGTATGTACTGTACCGTACAGTGACTTTATTCAAGCCAATGAATACTGCTTATTTCTGAAGTGATGGAGTGGCAAGTTTTGTTGTGATTGTCAGGGAAGTTTCAGTGAAAAAGTCAGTGGTGTCCAGAAATGAGGTGATGAGGATAGTGGCGAACCAGGCTACCATGGCATTAAGCCAATATTGTTAGAAAATGTTTTAATCGTTTCAGCATGAAGTATTAGTGAATAAAAGTGGAAATGTGTGTACATAGTCAGTTTCTTGTGCACTAACTTATCTGGACAAATTTTCAAACATTGGACAGTAAAATTAGGCTAGTTCAATGAAGTTATGGCATGCTACAGTATTGTACATTTATTATGAGTTATAATAAAACTATATTGCTATTCAAAATATCAAGGCTTAATACTTAACTGCCATGTTTATATCAAACATCTTTAATGGATATCAGGAAGTACCGGTACCGGTATATTATTGGGAAGTAGGCTACTCCGCTGCGATTCAACTCACAAGCTCCTGCAGAAGTATGGATGTGTTTTTCACCCTTCACTATAGGCCTTTTTGTTTTGTTATTGAGGAACAAATTTAATTGGAGTTGTAACAGATCATTTTATCACAGGTTGTGGTGAATTATGTAATACGGTACCAAATGGCAGGTAGGTGGTGTTGGTGGTTGCCCCATTATTTAGAATGAGGTAGGACGATAGGCCTTAATTGTAGACTTCTCTAACCTGTTAGTGAGCACACAGGTTAGGCTTTGTTAATTTGATTCGTTTTCAAACAAACGCGGCGTTGTGGTAAACACACAAATTGTATTGAGATGCAGTCTTTGGTTCTCCTAAAGCCGTTGATGAGATTTGGCCTAAACTCTCGTGCGAAATATTTTAAACTGTTCCCTTATGCATTGATAGACCTTCTTTTAAAGTTCAATTAATTCGTCACTTTCTGGTAGGGCATACAGTACTTTATTTTCCCTAGTATTGATCATTCATACGGGATGTGATTCACAATATCCAGAAATGTTATATTTTCATGTTTTCACTTAATTTAGTTAAATATTGTAGGCCACATCTCTACGACTTATGCTCTAAGACGTAATGTGCATCCCGTACGCAATATTTTACAACTTTATTGTAAAACTATGTTAATTTACTGTGGAAAATATACTTTGCTATGCTTTCTTGCCTCTGGACATCCAAGCATGTACAGTTTTATACGATACAAATAGGAAATAATGACGGCTTAAAGACGAAGCAAGCTACGAGGGAGCCATGTTGTATTGCTCCAGTTGCTTAGCAACGGAGCGGAAGTGACGTCGACTTCGGCAGCGTATTGTGCTGTCAGCGACTTCAAACCAAGTTTGGATGGACAAAGTGTGAGACTGGAGTTTTTACAATTCCCTCTGTAGGCAACTGCTTGCAGCGTGCATATTTGAAAAGAGTGGTGTTTCATACATAATTCCCTTTCATGACAGCACCATCGTATTCTTCAGTTGACAGTACCTACCTTTTGTTGTAGTCATTGCTTGCATTTCGCGCATCACAAAATTGTTCGGAGACATTAATTTAATTCCTTTTAAAGCGTTAAGGTTGTAATGGTTTTTAGCCCTCACGTTGAGCGGCAATTGTAATGGCTCTTATCGCTCCTCGTTGGTAGCGAACAAATGTGATGTTATTACTGCTTGGGCGGACTATTCGTCAGAAAATACTACTGCTAAGTTTGATCTATGTTGGGCGCCAAGCTGGATACACTGTGTTCCAAGCTAAATTTGTATATTTAATATCGACCCCTAGCGTGAGTAGAACATATGAGAAACTCTTAATGACTAGGCCGTGGGATGATTGAATCATCAACCCAGACAACATTTGATTGTGGAAAAGGATGTGGTATTATAACTATTGCTACCTACTGGAATTAAAGAATCTACTTTGTAATAATTGAATTTAATACACTTAGAAAATATGATAGCAACATGAATAAAATTAACACTGTTAACGGAGCATACAACTTTAACTATTGTCACGAACAAAATTACTTAATACGCCGGTCGGGAGAATAACGTGAATTTAACTTATTTCCAAATTAATGCTTAAAGAATTTATACTGGCCCTATCGAAAAACAGAGAGTGTGTGTCGTAGATTACTTGTGCTTACCAACGGAAACATTGTCTCCACGTTCTTGAAGTCTCGTAGCGTTGGATGTTCTGCATTGGTGTTGCCGGCGTCAGCCCCTTCCTCGTTGATCAAAAGTAATCGTTACAGCTTGTGGTGGAGTCTATTCCATGAACCACAACACGTCGCTTGCCTAATCACTGCAAGACGCGTGGAACCCATGATCTGATGTGATCAGCGGAGTTAGCGTGCATAAATTTTCCCACTTGGGACTAACGAACAAAGTACCTCCTAACTGCTCCAAGCGTAATGTCTTAATGAATCTCTTCACTCACACAGCGCGTCCCCTATATGCTTCAATCTTCTCCCACCAGGGTCTAGCTTAATACCGCGGTCTCGCTGCTTCGACCAATCCGCGTGCGTCACATATCTCGCCATGCCCCGACCTACGTTGCTTCTTCTTCCTTGATTGGCTGGTCACCTCACGTGGCTCTTCCCGCCATGAGACTCCTTCCCCGTATTTATATTTTCCGCTTCCGGGCAAGAAGTAAATCATACACGTTTTCTTGCTTTGAAGTGTTCCCTCGGATTTCGTAATTTTATTGTACTCCAATCCATTCTTGTATTGAAATACCCAGTGAGTCACACACCACTCTCTCTTACCCCTAATGAATAAAATCCCGACTTTACGTATGAAATGATTTGCCGTGCAACATTATATTGGAATCATCCAATATGGATACGGATTTCTACTAGTAGAAATCCTATCTGTAATCTTCCAAATTTAAAAGCTCCAAAAAATGACGTAATAAATATTATTAATAATAATAATAAAAATATGGAATACGAAATTGAATAAACTGAAATAATTTAACTTGGCCGGATTATTGCCGCGTTTAACAAATATGATATACTCCAACTAACTTGTGTTAGTGGCATAAAACCCCCTAGAAAAACATGTTACATTCGCCTCGAATAATCATGTGCTTTACCATGCATATGGTACAGCACTTGATGATTCCAGACACGTTAGAAAAAACCCTCCAAAATACAACTTATACAAGTGAAATGATCCTTTACACATATAAACACATATAAACCCTCAATCATGCGCTTTGCGCTAATGTTCGTCTCGTTATGACGTGTTCTTATTTTGTCCACTTCAAAATGTTTGTCATTCTCACGAATGTTCATTCTACAGCTCTCTCTCTCATCATTCTATGTGGGGAAAAAATTACATACATAAGTGTGTTCCCACTATATCCACAATTCACTACACACGCATTTATGGTGTTCAGTAGAAAACCTCTGCGGAACTCTTGTAGAAATATTAGGTGCTCCACACCTACCGGATACCAATATCATGGTACACGATCTCACACGATCACACACAATCACACACTCGCGGTAGAGCAAAGTGATCTACTTCCCACCTTCTCTGTGAAATTTTTAATTAAAAGGGAAGACATGACTGTAAAAAAACAGTAAGTACCCATTACTTATAACACTTAAATATTCCTGTGCCGTATGTGCCCTATCTTACTAAGTACATGTACACAAAAACCCACCTTACTCTAAATCACAATTTCTCATATTCGTCGCTCAGCCAGTAGTTCACAACCCAGACCAGTCCACCTATCGAACCTGACCTAGTTGCCACAACTTTTTATCTGTTACTTATATACAACATCTCATGAGGTCTAGTACCTTGTACACAAACTACCTTAATTATATCCAACCCCGATCTCACATAGCTAGGTCGTAAGCAGGAATCACGTGTGCTGATATGTATGAGCTTCATGGAGGACTGTCTCGCCTTCTGATGGCCCATCTTTTATCTCGTGGACGCCTTAAGCTAACACGCCCTATACAAGCGTTCCCCCACCTCTTGGAGATAAATGGGAACCCATCAGCGCTGCCAAAATGGCCTTGGTGCATCGAGACAATTTGGTGCTCAACAGCATCCACCACTCCCTTCATCTTTCCCTGTGCCTTAAAAACTCTCATTTACATACATACTACCCCCTGTGTGATTTCTGATACGCCTGCCTTGAAGACCAGATGTTCCACTCACCACATACCACACTTACTCATTTGATAGGCTGGCTCGCCAGCTAAACACACTTATTTTATGACACATCCTTAATGTCATCACGTTACTCCACTAACATATTTCTCAGTGTCTGTAACGATGCCCTGTTGCTACTGTCCACACATGCTAACCATACTTTCCTCTGGTGTTACACCTCTACTTGACACTCTATGACCTAAAAATGTCACTTCTGTCTGACAAAATGACGACTTGGACAGTTTCAGAGTGAACCCTGCCTGATCTAACTTTTGAAATACACTGTCTAAATGACGTAGATGCTCCTCAAAACTGCGTGAACTAATTACCATATCATCTATGTAAATGGTTACAAACTCTCCTGTGTCATCTCCTAATGCGATGTTTAAAGCCCTAATTAAAGCTGCTGAGCTACTTTTTAACCCATAAGGTACCCTGCAAAACTGATAAAGGTTATATTTATGATTAAAAGCTGTAAATGGCCGATCTTCGTACATAAGTGGCACTTGCCAGAAACTGGAACTTAAATCTACACATGTGAAATACTTTTTACCCTCAAATGTCTGCATCAACTCTTCAATGGACATGGACTTCAGCTGATCTGAACTGATTCTACTGTTAACTAAACGAGCGTCTAAGCAAATACGAACTGTGCCGTCGGCCTTCGGTACTGTAATTAAAGGATTAACATATTGACTGTTTGAGTACTCTATAATGCCATCTTCAAGCATCTGGTTAATTTGTGCCTCTACTGCACTCTGATAAGCGAAAGGTATAGGATATCTATGTCCTGTGAATACTGATCTATCAATAACGTTCAATGAATGTGTATAGCAATTGGCCATGCCAATGCGATCCTCAAAAACTCTCCTATTATACAATAACACATCATAGAGCAGAACACACTGGTCTCCCTCTATATGCCCCTGAAATGCAGCATCACGTAACGAGTCCTCCAGACTACCGTTCGTAATCAAACTGCCCACAAAAATTTGAGTATCCCGCTCTTCGGCTGGTGATATCTCACTTAAAGAACAAATCACTCCTACAACACTACTCCCCTGAACATTGTCGTTGAACGCTACCTCTACTTCAGAATTATTCCATTTAAATTTCAAACTACCTACTTCATAACATAAGTTACCAGACACTCTACTTAGCCAATCTGAACCCAAAATAACACTGAAAACTAAGCTTGGAATTACAAGACAAATCTGCTTTTCGATATGATTATTAATTTTAATGTCCACTAAAACTTGCTTAGAAATTACTTTAGACCTCTTCCCTACAGCTGTGATAACAAAAGAGCTTTTAATTGGTATCTCCTCAAAATTTACACCAGTTCCTTTCATTTTATCGTAATATGTACTACTTATGCAGCTCTTCATGCAACCACTATCAATTAAAACATCAGTGTGCGCCTCGGACACGTTAAGTTTAATAATGGGGCTTTTACTAACCACCTCCTGAATAATACGTTCATCATTTAATTCATGCAACAATTCATTTCTTACATTTAGGTCATAGTGTTCCTGTATAATTGTATGGACAGGGCATGCTACAGACTGAGATTCTGACCTTACTTCGCAGCCTGGTTCGCGTTTAAAGAACCGCTTCAGCTGGCTGTAGTACTACTAACTACGGCACTGGTCTGGTTGTACTGGGCTGTGTTGTCATTGTTTGGCTGTATATTACTACCACTAGGCTGTACTCTTCCTTGACCCCTATTCTGGTTGTAATTATTGTCATTATAATTTCTCCCTTGATTTTCCCTGAAATCATTATTTCTCCCTTGATTTCCCCTGAAATCATTGTTTCTCCCTTGATTCCCCATGAAATCATTGTTCCTCCCCTGATACTGATTACCATAGCCATTTCCTCTATTCTGATTTAGCTGATTATTATTATTATTATTTCTATTTTGAGCGTTGGCCCCTTCGCCACCGTTCCCTTGAACTTCCTAATGCCTGGCTTCATTAGGCCTATTATTATTATTACCCTGGTTCCTATTGAAATTGTCCTCATAACCCCCTCTCCCTAGTGCATCAAATGTGCTTAACAAATTTTCTACTTGTGATATTGTCTTTACATTCTGGATACAAGCAGCCTCCTTGATCCTATAGGGGAAGTGCCTAAGTAGCAACCTCACCACATCACTTTCCTCCTTCAAGCCATCCAGATATTTACACACTAATACCTGCCCTAAAAAGTATTCGGTCATGGTGGAGCTTCCTTTAGGGTTATATTTACCACACACTACTCCCTCACGATGCTGCGACTGAATAACCTCATTCCAAAACTTTTCACATAATTTCATTTTAAAATCATTAATATCAGTAAACTTGTCTCTATAGACAGCAAACCAATTCCTCGTTTCCCCCACAAACACTTGTTCTAAAATTTCAACTACCTGGCACCACTCAATACTACCATCTTCCAACCTCTCCCCAAATTTATTTTCTATAGAATTCATGAACTCCATTGGGCACCCTTGTCGATTGCTGAACTTCCCCAGTTCTACCTCCCAGTGTGTGCTATTCACAAAAACTGGCCTATTCTGACTATTTTCTTGCCTGATCCTAGCTTTTAATTTTAATTCTAATTCTGCGATTTTCTCCTCAGCCTTCCTCTCAATACTGTTTACTGTTAATTTAATGTTTTCTTCTGATTCTTCTACTTTATCATATAGCTCTGCTTGTTTCTCCTCAATCTTGCTAATGCTCTCTCTATTACTCTCTCTCTTAAATCATTTACTTCTGCAACTATTTGTGAGTGGACTTTCTCAATTCTACCCCCCAGCTGTTCCTTAACCTCTTTAGTTGATACCTGAATCTTGTCAATCCCCCCCCAATTTCTTTTTAACCTGCAGTGTTTCTAATTTAACTAATTCCTTTAAATTTTCAGCCTGTGTGCTGATTATACTTTCCAACTCCTCCTGTACTTTTCCTAATTTCCTGTCTACATCTGCAATGATTTCTTTAACCTTCTCTTCCATTACTCCTCTGATTTCTCCTCTAATCTGCTCCATTTTCACACTAATTTCCTTGTTGTTCTTATCTAATTTTGCCTTATTCTGTTCTAATTTTTTATTTAAAGCTTCTGTACTTTCTTTATTTTCCCTACTGTTTTGTTCTAATTTTGCATTATTCTGTTCTAATTTTGCATTATTCTGTTCTAATTTTTTATTTAAAGCTTCTGTACTTTCTTTATTTTCCCTACTGTTTTGTTCTAATTTTGCATTATTCTGTTCTAATTTTGCATTTAAGGCATCACTACTAACTTTGTTCTGATACATGAACTCGAGAAGTAAAGTTTTTAATTCTGGTTGGCCGCCTACACTCCCTGTTTCAGTATCGGGATTTACCTCCGCTGCCCCGGTACTACCATCACTCGACATACTGCTCGTATCATCACTCTCCAGTTGATGACCACTACGTAACCTCATCTGTCTTTCTTTCTCATCCCCCATAATGATATACACTGATAAAGACAAATAACCCCCAAAATACCGGCACAGAAATATGTCTCCTTCTCCTTCCTCAAATGTTCCTGGATTTTCGGCCCAACGTTGTCGGCGACAAATGTAAGTGTTATTAATGCCCCTAGTTGGTTGCGACAAATGTAATGGTTATTAACGCTCCATGTTGGTAGCGATAAATGTAATGTGCTTACGCTCCACGTTGGTCGCCAAAGTAATGGTTTTTAGCCCTCACGTTGAGCGGCAATTATAATGGCACTTATCGCTCCTCGTTGGTAGCGAACAAATGTGATGTTATTACTGCTTGGGCGGACTATTCGCCAGAAAATACTACTGCTAAGTTTGATCTATGTTGGGCGCCAAGCTGGATACACTGTGTTCCAAGCTAAATTTGTATATTTAATATCGACCCCTAGCGTGAGTAGAACATATGAGAAACTCTTAATGACTAGGCCGTGGGATGATTGAATCATCAACCCAGACAACATTTGATTGTGGAGAAGGACGTGGTATTATAACTATTGCTACCTACTGGAATTAAAGAATCTACTTTGTAATAATTGAATTTAATACACTTAGAAAATATGATAGCAACACGAATAAAATTAACACTGTTAACGGAGCATACAACTTTAACTATTGTCACGAACAAAATTACTTAATACGCCGGTCGGGAGAATAACGTGAATTTAAGTAAAAATGTAGACTTTCACGACCGGCGTTGAAATAGGAATCTCTGTTTCGCGGGCTTATAGGTCGTGTTCCAAAATATAGGACGACAAAATGTCCTTGGAACACGACCTATAAGCCCGCGAAACAGAGATTCCTATTTCAACGTGAATTTAACTTATTTCCAAATTAATGCTTAAAGAATTTATACTGGCCCTATCGAAAAACAGAGAGTGTGTGTCGTAGATTACTTGTGCTTACCAACGGAAACATTGTCTCCACTCTTCTTGAAGTCTCGTAGCGTTGGATGTTCTGCATTGGTGTTGCCGGCGTCAGCCCCTTCCTCGTTGATCAAAAGTAATCGTTACAGCTTGTGGTGGAGTCTTTTCCATGAACCACAACACGTCGCTTGCCTAATCACTGCAAGACGCGTGCAACCCATGATCTGATGTGATCAGCGGAGTTAGCGTGAATAAATTGTCCCACTTGGGACTAACGAACAAAGTACCTCCTAACTGCTCCAAGCGTAATGTCTTAATGAATCTCTTCACTCACACAGCGCGTCCCCTATATGCTTCAATCTTCTCCCACCAGGGTCTAGCTTAATACCGCGGTCTCGCTGCTTCGACCAATCCGCGTGCGTCACGTATCTCGCCATGCCCCGACCTACGTTGCTTCTTCTTCCTTGATTGGCTGGTCACCTCACGTGGCTCTTCCCGCCATGGGACTCCTTCCCCGTATTTATATTTTCCGCTTCCGGGCAAGACGTAAATCATACACGTTTTCTTGCTTTGAAGTGTTCCCTCGGATTTCGTAATTTTATTGTACTCCAATCTATTCTTGTATTGAAATACCCAGTGAGTCACACACCACTCTCTCTTACCCCTAATGAATAAAATCCCGACTTTACGTATGAAATGATTTGCCGTGCAACATTATATTGGAATCATCCAATATGGATACGGATTTCTACTAGTAGAAATCCTATCTGTAATCTTCCAAATTTAAAAGCTCCAAAAAATGACGTAATAAATATTAATAATAATAATAATAAAAATATGGAATATGAAATTGAATAAACTGAAATAATTTAACTTGGACGGATTATTGCCGCGTTTAACAAATATGATATAGTCCAACTATCTTGTGTTAGTGGCATAAAAACCCCTAGAAAAACATGTTACAAGGTTTGGAATAGAAAACACAATAACTTCATCTGGATGGGTTGTGAATTGCAAGTCAGTCGTGTAATATTTGGTTAAATTCAACATAATCTATGCGGTCACCTTCTGGTGTAGCGGCTAGCATTCTTGGCTGTATCGACTCTGCCAAGAAATTTAATTCTGGTCTGAGAACTGGAACGGGGTACACTAAGCCTCGTAAGGCAAAACTGAGAAGAGGCATGTTCGATTCCTATCTCAGCCATCCTTGAAGTGGTTTTCCGTAGTTTCCCACTTCTACTCCAGGCAAATACCAAAGGGAATTGGACAAATTGGTGTTGACCGACTGAAGAGTTACAACTGATAGTTTGTACAGGCAACACTGAAAAAATGGCTTCAAAACCAGTGAATAGTATTTACGACAAACGTATGCAACTAAAACGTCGAACGGTTAGTTTTCATATTGGTTGCTTATGGTTTGACATACCATCAGTTTATTATATCTATCTCTTCAGAACTTTAACTGGAGATATTTAGCAGTGAAGTTTTAGTTTTCATATAAGAATATTCACTGCAGTTAGCGTTAAACTCGTGCTAGGCTTTGGCTCGAAGTACCCCGGGTTCGATTCCCGTTCTATCCATCAGGGATTTTAATCTCCTGGGGTTAATCCCCGTGGCTCGGGAGCTGGGTGTATGTGACATCTTCATCATCACTTCATCTTCATTACGACGGGCGTCAACTAGAAAGACCTGCACTCGGCCTCTCCGGAGGCCACACGATCATTCATTCAGCGTTAAACTAGAGATGCCGAGAAAAACAACACTCAAATTAGATAAAAGATTGACATTTATAGTTATTACTTAGCTGCTTTTATTTACAAAATAAACTGAAAATATTTGAATATAGAACGTGTCTGCTATTCTATGACAAATATAGCTATAATTGAGGTTCTATCATCAGAGTAAATTTAATTTGAGGGACAATCATACAAATGCACACACACACTAAATTCATACCGGTAAGTTTATTTGAAGAGTGGTGCAATTATAAATATAATTAGATAATAACGAATTATTGCTCAGTTAATTTAAACTAGCACAGGTACAAATCATAAGTAGAATTTTGTATAAAAGTTGCTATGTACTTGTATGTGTTTGGAGGAGGGGAGGAGCTAAACTAACATGTACTGTACTGCAATTCGAAAGCAGGAAAAAATATACATTGGTTCCGTCCTTAGATTTGAGGGCGCGGGTTGCGCGGGTCTAGGGCCACCCCTGTTGGTCTCCAGCCCCCAGCAGTATGTACAAATACAATCCCGCAAATCAATTTACTTTTAGATAAGACCGTAAATACAGAAGTTCCGCGTTCAATTCCCAATGGTGGTGGAATCTCATTTTATTTGCTCTTTCCACCTATGTTTCGCCAAACGTTTTAAGTTTTAATATCCTGCGTTATGATGCACAGGAATGATTTGTTCTACGAGTCTGTATCTTGATCACAGGCTGTCAATGAGGCTACGTCTTGGATGCACGTACTATGCCACACAAAGGTATCCGTCTCGTTTCCAATAATAGACATATGAAACAGGAATAATTCAGCGTAGCCGACCGCGTTAAGCCGGGGGTGGAGTACTGGAAAGTTCGAATTTCGGTGCTGATAACGGCCATCCTAATTGCGTTTTCGCCTGGTTTTTCTGCCAACATCCTCCAGGGAAATGCCGGAATTATACCAAATTTCAAGTCCTGGAGCATCTGTACCAATCCAAACCCCTAATAATTTCAGCTACATACACTATTAAAGTTACCACTTGAACACATGTTATCAGACAAATGCAACACACACCCAGATACACGGGGTTCCAAGTCCCTATTAGCACAATAACAGCAAACTTTATTCCCTCACCACCACGGATTTTATTGGTAAATAGACCGGAGTGATGAGGGTTAGCCAAACTTGATATGATTTGAGACTGTGTTTTGACAAACAGAAAAGTTTGGAAGCAGTACACTCGACTATACAGGGTAAATCACTTAAATACAGGTCAGTTTGTTGGGTTGCATAATGTGTTGGGCGTTTGAGAGGTACATGTCAATGACTATAGTGTACACCGCACTGAATGCAACAAAACTGTTTCAGGATGTCTAAAACATCCGCATACTATTTTCCTCACACAGTTCGACCCTGAAATGCAGAAAAGTGCACTATTCGTCAAACCAATCGCTCAAAACGTTGTGCATTGCAATCAGGCAGATGTAGTGACGAGTTTACTTGTTTGAAGCAAACACTCGGAATCAAAGGCAACTCTCCGTTATAGGAACATCTCCATTACACAAGGTAGCACGGAAACAACTAGCCTAATATTAATCAACCATCATCATACATGTATTATTATTATAATTATAAATTCTTATTATAATTTTTACTAGTAGACTATACCGTGGTCCCTCCGAACTCAGATGGACAGGTTGGGAAACGTAAACAACGTCAATACAGTAATACGCGTCCTCCACCTATTGGTGCTCATAGCGGAAGACATGATTTCAGTACACAGCACGAGGATAGCACGTGAACCATTCGACCGATAGGAAACATCCAGGTCCTAGAAACGCCCACGCAGTTTCTTGTATTATTTAATAGCAATGAACGTTAATTGGTTTGCCCATTTCTGTAATACATTGATCAGCACAATCATAGATGGTGTACCTAGGTATTTAGGTTGACCCGCTTCAGATTATTGTTCTCGGACGTGCCGTTCTCAACCGCCCAACACATAGGCAACCAAACACACTGACCTGTATGTAAGTGGTTTAGTCTACCCGGTACAGAATAAGTAGAGATCAACAATTCATGTTGCATCAATATAGACATCAGGGCTATTATGTCCACCAAAATGAAGTAGATGAATTTTTCTAGGGGACCATATCAACGATCAAGAAGCATTCCCTAGATGATTTTGCTCCTGTTCTTGTTTCATTTAGAGGCTTGAACATCTTGGTCTCTAGCCCTGCGTACTTGACTGTGTGTAGACTTAGTATGATAATCTGTGTAATTGTTGTGTCTATGGTAGGATGTGTATTTGTAACTGAGGCTGGGGGTTGAAAGGGAGGTGGCCGTAGCCTTATCATAGGAACCATCCCGGCCATTTCCTGGAGTAGAAATGGGAAACGATGGAAAACCACTTCTAGGATAGCTGAGGCCGGAATCTATCCCACCTTCCTCAGCTTGCATCACGAGGCTGAGTCAGGCACATTTTAATCCTAAGATCAGAATTAAAGTTATTGGCAGAACCGGGAATCGAACCAGGAACTCGGGAGTTACAGGAAAGCACGTCACTACAACAGGGTACGAGGAAGATAACAACGACTAATATCACTTCTACCAACCTAAGCTTGGCAAGTCTACCTGTATGGTCTTTGAATACATACTGAGAATCCAGTTCCAAATGTTCTGGGTTTGATTCCCGGTTTTGCCTATAAATTTCATTCAACTCTGTGAGACAAAGCTAAGGAGATGTGGATTCGATTCCTATCTCACCCATCCTAGAAACGGTTTCCCAAGGTTTCCCTCTCCTACTCCGTCAAATGTCATTATGATATCCAACTTAAGGCCACGGTCTCCTCCTTCCCAATCCTAGCACCAACTACATTCATTAGTACAGGCCACATGTTATCAGACAGATTCCACACACACACCCAAGTACACGGGATGATGACCTCGATGTCACAATCCCCGGTACGATGTCCAGACTAGAATGAGGTGACCAACTCAAAGTGCAATGAACAAATGGCTCAATCAAGGATGCAATCAGGAGCTGTGCATACGTCCTCGGTAGGTAGAGTGATGTCCACAATCTGGTGTGACGTCGGTGATGAGTGACCATGGGGACCTGAACTGAGAATGTTCCAGCTCTCTATCTCTCCGACCTCTTTTCGTTCTTGTTTTGGTATTGTTCTAGTCCTGACGCCACTTAATCTTTGACGCTGGGATGACTTTATTTCACCTTTTTTATAGTTTAATTGGTTACTACAGTATTTCTTTTTGGAAGTATCAGCACTTTTCGGTTCTTCATTATTGGGATTGGTGACTTTGGTATCAACACTTTAAGCCAAAATACCTACTGCAATTTCCCGGATTAAGATATTAGAACATAAGATACATGCACCCAAAACGACGGTTTACACTTCAACTCCTGCATTCAAGGAGAAGAAAAGGAAATTTTTGATTATTACTCTAAGTACAGACAAATGGTTTATTATAACGACGCTTCTTTGAAGATGCTTGCCTCTCATCAAGGCGGACCGGGTTCAATTCCTGGTTAATGCATATGTGAGATTTTCTAGGTGAATTGTCACATTCAGTGGTTTGGATCCTACGTAAAAAGGAGGTCCCGTGGCCCATGATCGCGAGATTAACGGTCACATACAATTACAAGCTTCATTCCTTTCTTCCTTCCTTCCTTTTCTAGGACAAGACTTCTAGGTGCACTGAAAGGGTGAACTATTTTTGGCCTCCCCTGTTAATGTTTGTATCACGTCGACTGAACTGGTTGTATGTTTCATAAGCAAGGGAACATTTAACTGAGCTCAATTTTAAGGGCAAACACTGGAAGATTTGTGATTACGTGTGTCTTTAGGAACGTACTTGCTCCAAGGAGCCAGTATATTGTTCACGATTGCTTCAGTTTAGTACTTGCACAGCTGACTGACTATGGCAGTCAGTGTGATGAGAGCTGTACCTAGAATGCCTATCTTCAGTCTGGTCGTATTGTAGCTGTTCTCATCACATTCATATAGGAAGGGGGAACGACACATTGAAATAATTGTCAAATCTGCAATAATCTACATACAGTAAATACAATTCTATTTGCGATTTGTTTGCGGCAATTAGGCTCAGTATAGCCTATACTTTTTTTTGTCTGTTTCGTTGTTATCAATTAATTTTAGGGCCTTGTGACAACCTGTGGACTTGAAAGTGTGTTGACAACATATTTGTGTGTTGACTCTAATAATGTTTGTAGCCGTGAATATTTGGTCTAGTATTGGGACTTAAAATAACGTATCATCCCGGCACTTTTTTCGGGGTAAACCTGAGTGGTGTGCTTAAGTGGGCACGAGCTCCTCCCCCACAATAAGATTCTGACCATTCAATCGCCTTCCTAGATTATTTAGGAAAGAGAAAAGAGAAAAGAGAAAAGATAGTCACATGATGTTATAAAGAAGAATACATAAAGTGCATTGCTCCCATCACTCTAATCTGATGTACGGTATATAATAATAAAATAGGTGTGGTAGTGAATTCAAAGATACGTAGACATTAACCATTATGAAGATGGTTTTAGATATTATCCGTGTTAACTGATATTAATCTCAAATTATAAAAGCCGCCTTGTCAAACACTAGAATGTGGTTTAATAATTAAATTACTCGTACATGTTTCGTTATACCAATGAGAACATCTTCAGAGTGAAAAATCTTAGAAACTATATTAACAAAAACCAAAAGGAAATGAATATCCTTACCCAAATGCATTAATTTAAATAAATGAAAGGTCACAAAAATAATTAATAAACACATACTTGATATAACCAATTAACCTTGACTAAACCAAAGGATTCTTACTTGTACGTTAGCTCTGTATAAATTAGATGTGGATTATCCAAGTATATTATATAGGTCTACTCATAGGTTGTACGAAATAAAAGTATATTGAACGTTGCTGAAAGTCATGGGTTGCTGCTCCCAGCCAGGTACAAATATATGGTACAATGCGTAAAAATTCCTCAAAAGATAAAGTTATTTAACCTTGAATAGTCCTGATGCGAATCATCTATCGTTTATACATACGTATTGTGCCCATTTACGATGGTGTGGTCTGGCGTGATATCAAAGGGAGTGCGCTAATGACGTCAGCGAGCAGGTTCCGAGCTGTTAGCCCAGCAGAGTTTGAACGAGCCACGTGTTTTACGTGGTGCCAACGGAAGTTGAAAGCTATTATTCTTATAAAGCTTGTGTTATGGAAGAAGGCTATACCAGCACTTCACAATGAAGTTAGGAGTAATTCACCAGCTTATTCCTGTTGTTTTATTGGAATTTACCAACCTTCTCGATCTTTCTATGGTTATAGCCAATGAAACGTAAGACCCAACATTACGTAATGCGAGTTCACAGATCGATATGTGCCCTTGAGACAGTATATAAGCCAGCCCTGGTAGAGGTCAGGTATCTCACATCTCACACCGACACAGTCATCGAGTCGTCATAATAGTCCACGTGTGTGTCCACGACAGTGAAATACGCCGTTATTCTGAACGAGCGCTCCTTGGAGCTAGGCAACATATACAACGCCACTATGCCCGAGTGGACATAGAGTTTGTGCTTCATTGTGGTAATATAACTGTGCTTCGAAACTTATAATATTCGCTGGTTGAACACTTCAACATATTCCAAGGTATGTGAGTGACTTGTTACACAAGTATATGACTTTGTCTTTTGCTATTCCCACCACTTATATCAAACGTGAGAACTGGGACCACCACATTGATCATTTGCAAATGAGAGTAGGCTACCCTACCAACATACATTTTCACGGGGAATTATCAGTCCAGATTTCACCCTTGATTGATCAAAGACATTATCAACAGGAACAGTTACCCATTTTCTTGTCCAGTCAGCCACTGGATTACATAAGTGGACTTCATTATTTGCAATGGGCCACGCTAGTAACATGGCTTGTATGTATGAAGAACAGCCCCATGATAGAACAATTTCACTGCCCCTGTTAGTGAATATGGTTAGCAGCTAAGGCGGCGGAATGAGAGGAGATCATGCCAGAATGACCCATTAGGAACGAGGAGCAGGACCATCTGCGGCATATTTCTGTGGATGACAGGAGAGCGGCACGCTATAAGCATGTCCCATGTCCAGCGTGTAGTATTCTCAGATCCGTGGTGCTTGGGTTCGATCTGCGCCGAGGAGTTGATTGCTTCAACATTTCCCTTGTCCAGCATTTTAGGATTCTCAGATCCATGGTGCATGGGTTCGATCTGCACCGAGGGAGGTCAACTCACCACAGAAAACATGATACCGTAGACTTCCGAAAAGCCTGAATAACTTCTCGAGCCATGAATTTTCCGCCATTCCTATAAAACCAATTCACTTTCTCTATTATTAAGAGCGCATTTATATTTAAATGATTACACATTTTTATGAGTATTTTTCCTTGCAGTCAAGTAGACTTGTAGCTGAGGTGCATCCTCAAAATTTCGTTTTCGATATTGCAGTAATAAGATTGGAAGTCTTACCCCATTCAGAACGCAACAGAGTTATGACACAGTTTATGAATTAATAATTTTTCTTCTGCTTGACAGAATATATTTCTTCAATAATAATAAATGTCTATGCATTAATATTGATAAATAATGAATTATGTGAACAATTGTGGAAGTAATATTCCTTCAGAATGATAAATGAAAGACTATGATAAAAGTGTTGAATATTATTAAACAATTAATTGTTAATGTAAAAATTGAGAGCATACGATTCGTTATCGTCTAGGGTTTTGTTAAATGAAGCTGTATTGATGTTGTGTTGTGCCAGTGCTCTTTGTGAAAAGTTAATAGAGGCTTTGATCCTCATATGTAGTGGACGTAGCGGGAGTAATATCCTGAGAGCCACAGAAAGCTGTATGCTTGTTAATAGGAAATAAAATGGGAGATTTCGGGAGTCAGATCCTGTCCCATAAGCTTTAATATGTTTCAAATCTTAAAGATTTCCCCTATGATATTATCAGCTCCAATGATTAATTATTACATGCAATGTTGTCATGCCAATTTTTATCAGTTGAATTCATGACCAGTGAATAAAATCCTGAAATGTATAAAGGATATTCCGAGCAAACTTCAAAGTAACCAAACTTGATTATTATTATTGTTGTAAAATGTCAAATGTAAAGATTTAACTGCTGTGCCCAAGAATAGTCAATATGCTGTGTATTTAATTGCGTTAAGAATTGTGTTGTTTTTTAAGAAAATCCAGAATGAAAATATGAAACTTCGAGTGTGAAATTAATCCATCCTAGTGTCATGATTGTAAATATGTGAATTGTAAATAAGTGAATAGGACGATTGAACAATACAACTTTATAGTGTGAAGTAAAAATATAATTTTATGTCGTCTCTAAAATGTATAGATTAACAAATGAAAGTATAATTCATGAACATAGTCTAGCTCATCGCACAATATTAAATAAAACTATAGTTTATTTTGTTTGAGCGACATAGAATCCATTAGGGAATGTGTGTGCTATTTTTTTGCTTCTGCCAGTTGGCAGAAATTTTCTGAATAAATTTTCTTGGTGAATTGGTTTATTATTAAATATGTTTTTAATTCTCTTGTTATATGTCATGACTCTTTCCTTTTTCCTTTACGGGGAGCATGAATGCAGTGTCTAGTAATTACAGCCCAAGCCCAGAACGCCCTGAGAGAGATCTCGTGCTAACACTGCATTTACTGCTACATCGCATGTGATTGTCTGTCACTCCAGGTGTACAGACGGGCACAGTATCAATCAGAAGATTAAACAACGTAACAATTTTTGAATGGTAAAACCAACTAACCTCGAACAAACAGACTCCTGTTTGTAGGTTATCTCTGTAGAATCAGCTGTTCAAAATGGTTAATGTATATTATACCATAATTCAATTAGCTAAGTAATATTATATAATTTGTAGGATGTGTGAAATACTTGGACATTGATATTTCAACCGTAATGGAACGAAAAGTTGAGAAAATTCAATTAATTACAATCATGAAACACTGCATCAGATGTGGAATGAATTATTTAGGCGTTTGGAAAATAAACGAAGTCTACCATGGTCTTTATATCTCCACCACACCATGAGCGCCCCTTGGTGAAATATTCTGGTGACGCTACTGGTAAATCAGGGGGAAAATCTCACTCAGAATGGCCATTGGCATAGCCGGGATTCTAACCTTCAATCTCTGGAATTCCAGCTCCCTCTTGCAGTCGCAGCGAGCTACTAAACAATTGGTCACATCAACATGAAAAAAGAAAACCTGATCCAACGCACATTAAATTAAAAGCTAGGACACATGAAAAACATGTTCTGTCAAACGTCCCTCCTCCTTCTTCTTTTTTTTTCTCTTTGAGAGAGAGAGATAAACGGCAACGTAAGATATCGAAGTGAATGCAGTTGGTGATTCCCGTATGGTTGATCAATTGAGAATACCATCACACACGTTTTATAATCAACCTGTGGACTTGATTTTCTTTCTTCAAAGAAAGGGCCCTTTACTTTTAAGGAAGAAATAAATCAACAGTCTACTTTCAGTCCGGCATCTTGCTGCCGTATGACTCACTCTATCTCAGACACAAACAGAGTTGCTCATCCAATATTTTCTGTGCTGTCCCTGTTCCATTTATGAATACTAATTTAGTAGTTTTACAAGAGAGTAACTGGGCGATGCTGCGCCCTACACACGAGTAGTGAGAATACACTGTGAAACCGAGAAACCAACTGTCAATGACAGGTTAACGATGAATAACGCAACAATCTAAGATACATGAATACGCCTTGCGTTCATGACTTTGCAACTTTTTTCTGGCGGACTACGGCAACTCTCCCTCTAGACTGACGAATGAAATTTAAGTTGAAAATTGAAATAATAAGTGATTGCAAAATTACTCGGTGGGCGCCATGGTCATGGTCTCCATCAAATGACCGAACATATAAACACTTACACTTTCTGTAGAGCAGCTGAGTTCTCTTCTTCTCAAGACTTGGTAAGACTCGATGATAAGTGAGAATAATAATAGAAACAAAATGAATCTACTGAATGTACTTTGGCTTGGTGAAAATAGCAAGTAGAGGTGATCTGAAAGTTAAAGTTTAAAACAAAAGCTGGAATTTCCGTGCCAATGAACTAACTGAAAATAGAGACTTTGCGTAATTTGACTGTAGTTTGGCTCACCCATGAGGATCTTCTCTCGTCCTCGTGGTTCACCGTAGTGATGTGGGGTTGCTTCGTTGTCGCCCATCTTCTACTCGTTGTCATGATGCATTGAATTAAATGTGAAGTTGGTTGAACAGAGACGTGATATGCCCTCTGTTTAATCGGTAGTGATGGAATATAATACCTAAAATAACTCTTATGGTGATAGCCCAGACACGACTATCTCCATTGGTGCATATAGTCATGAATTTGTCTACCACAATCGCCCGATGTTTTACTGGCGCGCTCATTGAGGACCACCGTAACGTATGACTTGTCTGATGTGATTTAAGTAATATAAAGAAGGCTGAATCCACTCTGCATCAGTATCTATAAACTCTTCGACACCTCCCACCAGAGAGTTCATCTTCTTCAAATTGCCGCTACCTCACAGCCAATCACTGGTTAGTTGTCATGGCAACCCCAGATCAGATGTGATACGTCATAACTCCTCTTCTATAATTGGACCAACAGTCCCATGTGACATGTTTCCAGCTCCTTCGTGGTCGTGGCGTCACATAATTTGAATTAGCATCACTGACGCTAAAGACGTCTTCTGGTTTTAACCCTGCGACAGTTGACCTAGGTCACGGACCTTCCTCCCAGACGTAATTCTTGGAAACCAGGAACTTTCCTTGTCTTCAGAGCTATTCTTAGCCCTACTCGAAGCAACTTGCCAAACACGCGTATGCCTCAGGCACCAACCCCTTCGCGCCAAATTACGAAATAACACCACTCTTCTCTTCGCTATGTTCCTCGAGCCAAATAAAATGAATTACTATGCATTGAAATGACGGCTAAATGTCTCATAAAAAAGCTGATAATCAAAATGATAATAATAATAAGTATGTGAACCAATATGTGAAAGTACTACTACTACAACTACTACTAATAATAATAATTCAATATGACTCATTAATAATAATGAGCAAGTACAAAATATCACAACTTTAAGAGAGACGGTAACCTCGTAGTGTAGTGGCTTGCATTCTCGGCTGTTACTCCTGAGATCCACGTTCAATTCCTGGCTCCTTCAAGAACTGTAATTCTGGTCTGAGGGTCTGCACGGGATACACTCAGACTCATGAGGCTAAACTGAGAAGAGGTGGGTTCGATTCCCACCTCAGCCATCCTAGAAGTGTTTATCCATGGTATCCCACTTCTTCCCCAGGACAGTGGTTCCAAAATTGCCGCAATGGATTCCTTCTTCCCAATGCCAGTCTTCATTACAAATTGACACACTCCTGCAGACACTACAATAACACATGTTATAATGCATTTTACACACTCCCAAGTACATGGGGCTGATGACGCTAAATGAAACAACAAGAAACAGAATCTAAGCTTGGCCTATATAGTGCGTACAGTAATTAAGAAGTTACCCGAAGATTTCCTTCACGATGCCAATCTATACACAAGCGTCACTATTTACAGGCCAACACAAAAACAATTAGTGAGATTCTCAGGAGATGCAAGGACCCCATTGACCCACTTAACTCTGCAGGTGTATACAACATTCCATAAGTGTACATTAGCACGACCAAGCGTTGCGTAAAAACAAGAATCAAAGAACAATCCAGACACTAGAAACTTCAACAAACAGAACTGAACATGCCTGGGAAGATCATGTTATTCGATTCCAAGGCAGAGTAATATTTTCTGGTACATCGAACTACCACGCCAGACTATTGATAGAATCGCTCTTTAGTCGGCCAACACGTGTGCACCCTATTATATTGGGCAGATTTCCTAGTGCCTGAAACAAATACTTAACAAAACACTTCTAATATTTTTCAATTCAATGATCATGACCATAATCTTTCTTCTTTACTAAACCTTTATTTTCCCCACTCGATTTTGATCTTCTCTAGGTCCAAATATGGCTAATGAAGTTTGTAGATTAACGTGACCGTCAATCTCGCAATCATGAGCCACGAGACCTCCAATTTTACGTGGAATACGAACCACAGAACGTGATATTTCACTTCAAAAATCTCAAAAGGAAGGAAGCTTGTAGTTTAACGTGACCGTTAATCTCGCGATCATAAGCCACGGGACCTCCGTTTTACGTGGAATCCGAACCACAGGACATGGCATTTCACATCGAAAATCTCACATGCAGTGACCGGGAATCGAACCCGGTCCGCCTTGGTGAGAGGCATACAGCTTGACCGCTGCGCTTCAAAAATCTCACATGCAATGACCGGGAATGGAACCCAGTCCGACTTGGTGAGAGGAAAGCACCACTACGCCCCAGCTTTGCTAATGCAGGAGCCCATCTACCCAAGTTGGTAGCTTGGGCTTCTCCAAATAGAAGCTGTGAGTGCTAAAAAAAAAAGAGCAAAGCCAACTTCTTACAGGCCATGGAGGCCCTGGGAGTAGTGGAAGGTAGAGGCTTTCACCCTTTGTGACATCGGCGCTAGATGGGATGGAGTTGTCAGCTCCATTCCCGACCGTCTTCGCTCCCAGGAATACCCTGGTTGTAGGTGCTAACCAGTGGCGTTTTCTCCAATACCACGGGGTAAGCACCGCTTACCTAGCATATTCTCATAAAAATGAAGTTTATATTATGACTTTCTAAAGCGCGACGAACAGCAAAATCGCCGCTTTGAATGAAATTCCTCGTTCTCTACCCTAGTTCTTCACGATCGCCCACCACTAATCTGTAGAGAAAGAGCGCGGCTGGTTGCTATGACAACGGCTCGTGTACATCTAGGAGCCTTCTGGCCCGGAACACCACTATGGCCGATGGAGTGGTACACTAAGAACGTCAGGTCGTCCTTGATTGGCTAAGACAGGGGGTGTGGCGTTCCAAAGCCACAGGGCTGACGTCAAAACAAGTCACAGGGTATGCTTCGGTAAGGACAGCTTACCGAGCTTGCCCTCGTGAGCATGGAACACCAGCACTGCGCGCCTCCCTAGTCCCCACCCTCCATCCCGCGGAGAAAGTTTCTGACCATCAGACCCCACCTTTGATGGGTGCGTTTGTTGCAATTCTGCTTCGTCCGGTATACTCACAACTGTATGTTTTTGAGTGCAATTAGCAAAATTTAGTATACGGTACCGTAACTAGATATTATTGTGTTTTAGTGTATAGTTGAACAAATTACCGTACGGTACGTCATAAATTATCATGTTTAGCGAGTAGTAGCCTGAGTTAATATCCTTTTAGTTTGTACTCTTTGGTGCATGGATATTTCAAAATTGAGACTGCACAACAGGGGTGGCAAATACATATTCACTTCATTTCTAATATTTCTATTTCTCGTCGGAGAAATCGCTTGCTTCTAAGATATTATCTCAATAATTTAGTGAATGCTTTCCTTTGAAATGCATATTTTTCAAATTATTATATTTGAATCGTGCTTTACGTAATAATTTTTTTGCATCAATGGCAACTTCTTTTCTAATGCAATAAGCAACAACTATTTTTTAAATAATGTGATATGTCTTTAAAATATTATTCAAATTATACGGATGTGCATTTAAAATGATCTATCCTTTAAACCTACTCTTTGAAAATAGGCCTAATTTGAATGATATTCAGGGCAACTTGTCGGGTTGTTGGGCTACTCTGAAGATACCTACGCTGGCCGTGAAAGCCTACGTCAGTGTAATTTGGGGAATATCTGCAAAGAAATATTATCCGAACATGCAATGCAATGTCATAAGGTTATCTATTACTAGTAGCATGTTTATTATTTTAATGTTCACTTAAGTAGGATAAATAAGCCGGTTCTGGCACAGGGGCTAATGGGCAAGATGGCCGCCGCGCGCAATCACTCTATGTTATTCTTATGGAGGTTTCATTCAGAGCTGGCACAGGGGCTATTGGGCAAAATGGCCGCCACGGCCTGAGACCGTGGATTACGTCACAGGGAGAGGTCGGCCGTGTAGTTGCCAAATGGAATATTTATTATTATTATTATTATTATTATTAGGTAATTGTTAATTGATCATGTATAATCAAGACCAGCCTTATATTGTCCACTTTTTGGTGTAGTGGCTAGCATTCTTGGAGGTCATTCCTGAGGTTCGAATCCCGGCTCTGCCAAGAAATTTAATTTCTGGTCTCATGAGTGGAACGGGGTACACTCAGCCTTGTGAGGCAAAACTGACAAGAGCTGGCTTTTGATTCATACCTCAACAATTCTGCCTAACCCAACTTCACCTAACCTAACCTAACCTAACCTAACCTAACCTATCCTAACCTAACTTCAAAGTCAAAGCAAATATAAAAGCAAATGTGAAAGCACACATAATAAACTAAGTTATAACCTAACCTGACTTCACCTAACCTAACCTCACCTAACCTGTCCTAACCTAACCTAACGTAACCTACCTAATTTAAAATTGCAAGCGAAAAAAATTTAGCAAAAAGTATGAGAAAAAAGTGAGAGCAAATGTAAGAGCACAAATAATAAACTTAGTTATAACCTAACCACACCTAACCTAACCTAACCTAACCTAACATAACCAAACTTCAAAGTGAGAGCAAAAATGTAAGAGCAAATGAGAGAGCACAAATAATAAACTTAGTTATAACCTAACCTAACCTAACCCACAGAAACCTCATTTAAAGATTTTAGATTTTATGTTTTAACATTTTAGATTTTTGATTTTTTTCATTTTACATTTTTTAGATTTTACATTTTACATTTTTGATTTTTTGTATTTTAGATGTTAGTTTTTTTTAGATTTTACATTTTAAATTTAAGATTTTTTGATTTTAGATTTTACTTTTTACATTTTCCGAAAAGAGTAAACTACTAGGTCACATACCTAACCTCACCAAACCTAACTTTGCCAAACCTAACTTAAGCTAATTCAAAGGCTAATGCACATACACAAAGTATATAAGGGTACAAGCAACTATCCTTATGCTAGTTTTATAGGTTACTGTACAATATGATAACTACCCCAACCGTTTTTTTTTTCATTTGTTGTTTACACATATGACAATTTTCCAATTCCCCATTTTCATTTTTTTAAATGTTAGTTTTAAGTTTTTCAATTTCATAACATGGAAACATGGATTTTGCATTATGTTGTTTACACATTTATCAATTTCACAATTTCCCATTTACAGTTCTTAAAATGTCAGTTTAAAGTTTTTCAATTTCATGATATAGAAACATGGATTTTCCAATTTGTTGTTTACACATTTGTCAATTTACCAAATTCCCATTTACAGTTTTTAAAATTTCAGTTTAATGGTTTTTTTTTATTTTGTCAATATGGAAACATGGATTTTCCAATTTGTGTTTTACATGTTCATTTTGCATTAGGAGTGGAGAGAGGTGAGTAGTAATAAAAAATGTACAAGCAGTTTCCATACGGTACAATATTTTTTTATTTAAATACATGTACACTATTTACACATAATACATTTTTATATATATTCCTTATTGTTATAAATTGTACACTTGTTTTTATTTTGTTTTCTATTTTATTTATTTTTGATTATGAATGCCATTTCTTATTTTGTTTTATTTTTATTTTTGTAGTGCTATTGTTTTATTTCCTAAATTGTTTTGTTTTATGTATTTGCTAGTTGCAGGCAGAAGATTTTGATATTCATAACTTAACTCTTTAAGCATGGTTAATGATTGAGTAATGACCATAGGCATGTGTACCTATACCATCAGCATCAATCACTCTTTTATCATCACCAGGACACAAAGCAATTTTGTTTAGTCTTATAGATGATATGTCATGTTGTTTAGAAGCGATAATGTTCATTGGTATTCTTTTTACATTGTTTTTCATGACACAATCCTTATAATCTTGAAAGCTTATACAATTTTTGACAACACCTCTGTTAATACCTTTAATCTTTTTGATTTCTTTACCATTTATGTCTAATGCATACATTTTAGCTCTAAGTCCAACAAATGCTTTTATAATTTGTCCACAAGCCTCGTCTTTAAATTTCCCCAACGTTTTCTTGTTTGATGTAGAGTAACATATGTGATTAGTAGGATAATCTGATGTGTCCAGGTGTTGTAGGAAATCCAACTTGTCTTGATATACATCTGGGGTGTTAACCAAATATATGAACGAGTCAGTATCCATATACATGAGTTTAATATTGTTCATGCCATAATAGGGTAGCAGGACATCATAGTGGTGGGAATACATGAGAGTTTTTGAAATATCCAGTATACACATTCCAATATATATAGGCTTATTGAATACAATGTTACGTTTAGACATGTGGAAAGCAGCTAGGTTAGGGCCATAAATTGTTCTGTCGATAAATGTCGGCTTTGCTATTAGCTTTTCTGCCTTTTTGCTGTCAGTCACAAGACGTATGTCTATTCTTTTACGGATATTTTCCATTGTTTTCCCAAAAATGGCATTGTTGAATAATTTGTACAGATTTTTCTCAAAATCATTTTTGGCTTGTTTTCGAAGGTTGTTATTAAAATCAACGTATGCCTTTAACCAAGGTCTTTGTTTAAACTTTAACACACGATGAATTTTTATCAATTTTATTCCATGATCTAAAGCCTGTTTTAATGCCATGTAGTGAACAACATATCGCCTTCGATTTCCAAGATGAGGAATTAGTTTTTTCAGAGACGAATCCTTAGGTTGTGTACACTCTGGTAGGAAAGGTAAATCGTTGTGTAGATCATGAAGGTCAGATGGGTAATCAACATCAACGTCTAGAATGTATCCCACAGGATCGTCTTTCTTTAGTTTTTCTAGATCAACAGTATCTGGAGAAACCCACTGAAATCCACCATAAGGAAGGGAGTGACACATAGCCCACCCGTATTGGTTGTTGGCATCATCATAGGTAATAAACTGCGATGGTTTCTCAGAATCATAGGTTTCCATGTATTTATTGTTAGCTTCAGCATACCGATGAGACACCTGGCATATGCCTCCACGTATTCCAGACTCGATTAAAAGAATCTGATCGTAATCCTGTAGCAATTCCAGTTCAATGCCTGTGTAAAGGAGCATTGCCTCGAAACTTAAACCAGGCGAAGTAAAAAAGTGTGCAGCATCCACTCGGTGTGTTTCTAGTGTTTTGTTTCTAAAGGTTTCAAAGCTGTCTGCAAGAAGGAGTACATCTGAAGTTAGGTAGAGGTCACTATATTCCCCTAGAGTTTTAATGTTGAACTGATTCCAGACACTTTTGGCATGTTCATAGTCTTCTTGACTAACATCTTCTTGACTTAATTTGTTAAAGAATGCCTCTTTTGGAGGTAAACACGTTTCACTTAACTTTTCCCATGAGTCAATGTAGTCATAACAAAATACCCCTTTACGAGTCATGAGCATTGCATTTTCTTTTCCAAAGTACTTGTCTGTTTCAGGGTATGATGTTAAGTTGGAAACTAAGTTTTCCAAACTACTCGGCATTAACCGAAACGTATCCACAAATCTAAGCTTAACATTTCCTACATATTTGGTAAAGGAAATGTACTTTTCTTTGGAGTTAGCGATAACATCCACTCTCTCAGTAGTACATCCCAATTGCTTTACAATGAAATTTGCGTCGTAGCCACTCATATTATGTAGAAACACAGGAACGGGGTTTCGTGTTTTACACCTCAAATTACAGTTATTGTGAGCACTTCCACGGTATTCCCCTGTAATATGGCAGTGGTCTCGAACTTTCCAGTCCTCTTTGGTGAATGGTTTTCGACACAAATAACAGGTTTCAGAACATTGGAACTCTGCTTCTTGAGCCTGAGTTAAGGCCTTTGGAACATTTAAGCTGTAAAGTCTATCAATTTCATTAGCTATTGAGATCAAACAGTCCATAAACTTTTCTGCAGCGTCAGGTCCACGATAAATAACAGGTTGGCTTGGAAGATTTGTCTTTATGTGTTCCACAGCGGGTGATGGTTTAACGTATATACCAAAGCTCATAGGAACATGACTCTGGTATGGCACTGTATAACTTGCTTCAGGATTGGGCAAACATGTTTGATAGGGTAAGAGTATACTTTCGAAATCTGCATAGATAACGTAAGGTATTCTTAGCATTTTTTCCACGTTTAAAAATTTGACAATGGGGTTTTTAATAGGCATTTCAACCCTAGCAATGTCATGCTGGACACACAAAGCTCTATGTTCTTTCAATTTTTCCATTCCTTGTTGTCCATATTGATTATCAAAGTGAGTAAAACACCGTTTACACGTATATATCTTATGTTCACGGCGGGTAATCTGATGTGCTACTAGTTTATCAAAATCTTTGATAAAGACGTAGTGGTTCTGGCCGGATGATGAACTTAGCAGAAGGAGGTCGCGATGGTCTTGCATCTCTTGATCCACAACCTTTAGAGGGAACAATTTGTTGTCTTGTTCCAATCCAAATACATTAATGGATATATCGTTGGCTTTTTCAAATTTGGGAATGTCAACTAGCGATGTAGGAAACGATATTACAGAAAAATCATACTTGTTGTCCAGGTCCTTGTATTTACTAATGCGATGAGCATTCTTTTTAACCAGTTTTGCTAAAATGGCATACATAAAACACTTTTCATCATTCAAATTTTCAGGATTAATGCAGGCTTTTCTTGCTTGTATAGCTGCTGGTAATGGAATATATGTGCTTCCACGCAAGGGATTGTACTTATTTATTTTCAATCGTACTCCTTCCACTGCTAACAAAGCCCAATTACTGCCTTTTAGCTCAGATTCCTCCATTTCCGTAGTTAACTTTGTAAATTGTGTTTCCAAGAAACTACTTAAGTCCGTTTCCAAAAATAGGGCCTGATTTCGTGTTTTAAAAGCACGATCTGTAATGTCATTGGTAGATGTATGAATGAATCTACATTCAGCCACAAGATTAACTTTTATCGACTTGTGCATTGCTAGTTCTTTCTGCATAGCTTGTATTATTTGCTGTTTGGACTCTTTAAGGTATGAATTTAAATCCTTGCACGTATCGCAACGAATGAAATAGGATTTAAGTCGACCTTCAAAAGATGTCTCATATTCAATAAGTCCATTTTTGTCAGGGACCAATGACAGTAGGTAATGTTTTGTAGGCTCTGCCTTTTGTCTTTTAGCTGCCGACACAACATTACAACATTCTTCATGACGACGTCCATTGTAGGCATTGTTGAATGTACTACCACAGGTCTTGCACTCATGAAATTCACCACACGATACTTCATGTCGCTTCCTATGATAGTCTCGAAGAAAAGTCTTTCCACACTCTTTACACATATAGCTAGGAATGGCTTCTTCCATTATGATTGTTGATTTCTGCAAACAGCTGCTTACTGCGTATCACAGGGCTAGAGGTTGGTCAGTGAGACGGTCTTTCACGATGTGAACACCGTGAGAGGTAGTAGTCAACTGGTGCTATTCTTGTGAAGGGTCCTCTAATATACCCCTAGTCTAGACCAACAGCTCTTTACAGCGTATGACAAGGCTGTATACTGGACAGTGAGACGGTCTTTCACGATGTGAACACTGTAACAAGTAGTAGTCAACTGATTATATACTTGCTAAGGGTTCTCTAATATACAATAGTCAAGACCAACAGCTACTTACTGAGTAGTACAAGGCTGTACAATAGTTGTTTTGACAGTCTTTCACGATGTGGTCACTGTGAATAATGGTAGTAGTCAACTGATGATATTCTTGATAAGGGTCCTCTAATATACCCCTGGTTAAGGGTAACAGCTGTTCACCGCTTATGACAAGGCTAAAGACTGGTTACTTCAACGGTCTTTCACAATGTTAACACTGTGACAGGTAGTAGTCAACTGAAAATATTCTTATGGCCTACTCAAGGTTATCAGGTACTTACTGCATATCAAAAGGCTGTACACTCATGTGTGTTAGGCACTCTTTCTTGCTAAGGACCCCAATATTCCCTACACAAGGCTATACATGTTAGTTCTAAACACTTAGTGGTTAATTGTATATTCAATTTTTGTACAAAGCATATACGAGCACGTTTTTATGAGGTAAAACTTTACCAAATAGTCAAATGCGACACGCAAAGTATGTTGCCGCTATCTAGCGGTGACTATGAGAACTACTTGACCGACCAGCATGCTACCTAGCGCTCCATTTCAATACTCGCTCACTGAACGAACAGCATACTATCTAGCGGTCGATATCAATACTCACTCAACTACCAGCCTGCTACCTATCGGTCAATATAACAACTCACTCAACTACCAACATGCTACATGGCTTTTTTGGTCAGTTTTTTGTTGGCTTATGTTGGCTTTTATTGGCTTTTGTTGGCTTTTGTTGGCTTTTGTTGGCTTTTTGTTGGCTTTTGTTGGCTTTTGTATTAGCTCTTTTATATTTGCTCTTGTTTGTTGGGAAAGTATGTTGGTCTTGGAAAGTATGTCAGTCCTTTTTTTATGGCTGTAAAATGCTTACAGCCATGTTTGTAAGCAGCAACAACAACAACAACACACAAAATTCCAAAAAATATCGAAAGTACTCTAAGTTTTATCAATGACTCTCAACTCTTACACTTACCTCTATCCCATGCATAGTCAAAAATTAGTATATTTTTCAAATTTTTCAAAAAATATTTGGAAAGTAGGCTGTATCATTAAACTAAAAATCCTGAAAAGACATATGTTAACTCCAACACCTACTTCTATACCCCTCTCAGTCCAAAAATAGTGTATTTTTCAAATTTTCCAAAACATATTTCCAAAATGGGTTATATTTCCGAAATTTAAAAGTTTACAAAAACGTTTGTTTGACATAAACGAATGGCCTTTGCCCCCTCTACCGTCGTACCAAGTCCCAGGTCTCTAGGACAACAAACATAAAAATTTGAAAATGGGCTTATATTTCCAAAATTAGGAATTTTACAAAAACGTTTGTCTGACGTAAATCAGTGGTCATTACCCCCTCTATCCCCACACTAAGTCTCATGTCTCTAGAACAACAAAAATAAATTTTTGAAAAATGGGCTTATATTTCCAAAATTAGGAATTTTACAAAAACGTTTGTCTGACGTAAATCAGTGGTCATTACCCCCTCTATCCCCATACCAAGTCTCAGATCTCTAGGTCAACAAAAATAAAATTTTGAAAATGGACTATATTTCCAAAATTAGGAATTCTACAAAAAAGTTTGTCTAACGTAAATCAATGGTCTTTACCCCCTCTATTCACATACCAAGTCTCAGGTCTCTAGGTCAACAAAAATAAAATTTTGAAAAAATGGTCACTATTTTGGAAACTAGGAATTCTACGAAAAAGTTTGTTTAACATAAATGAAAGGTCTCTATCCCCTCTACCTGTAAACCAAGTCCCAGGTCTGTAGGACAAAAATGAAAAAAGTTCAACTGGGAAAGTAGGCGATTTTTCATAAAACCAAACATTCTAAAAAGTGTTCTATGGGTATAAAAGAATGGTCTCTATGTCCTTTATTTTTTATAATAAAACTTTTTTATTTTTTGAGTTTTTTTGAAAAAGTTCAATTTTGAAATTTTTATATTTTGGAAACTAACAAGTTTACAAAAATGTTTGTTTGACATAAATAAATGGCCCTGACCCCCTCTACCAACAAAATAAATTTCAAGTCTCTAGGACTAAAACTGTACAGTAGTGGAGTAGTGGCGCTTCTAACGCACTCCAAAACCCTCCTTGCCCCACTACTAAGCCTCAGGCATGTAAAATGGGTGGGTTAGAAGCACCACTACTCCACTACTGTACAGTTTTAGTCCTAGAGACTTGAAATTTATTTTGTTGGTAGAGGGGGTCAGGGCCATTTATTTATGTCAAACAAACATTTTTGTAAACTTGTTAGTTTCCAAAATATAAAAATTTCAAAATTGAACTTTTTCAAAAAAACTCAAAAAATAAAAAAGTTTTATTATAAAAAATAAAGGACATAGAGACCATTCTTTTATACCCATAGAACACTTTTTAGAATGTTTGGTTTTATGAAAAATCGCCTACTTTCCCAGTTGAACTTTTTTCATTTTTGTCCTACAGACCTGGGACTTGGTTTACAGGTAGAGGGGATAGAGACCTTTCATTTATGTTAAACAAACTTTTTCGTAGAATTCCTAGTTTCCAAAATAGTGACCATTTTTTCAAAATTTTATTTTTGTTGACCTAGAGACCTGAGACTTGGTATGTGAATAGAGGGGGTAAAGACCATTGATTTACGTTAGACAAACTTTTTTGTAGAATTCCTAATTTTGGAAATATAGTCCATTTTCAAAATTTTATTTTTGTTGACCTAGAGATCTGAGACTTGGTATGGGGATAGAGGGGGTAATGACCACTGATTTACGTCAGACAAACGTTTTTGTAAAATTCCTAATTTTGGAAATATAAGCCCATTTTTCAAAAATTTATTTTTGTTGTTCTAGAGACATGAGACTTAGTGTGGGGATAGAGGGGGTAATGACCACTGATTTACGTCAGACAAACGTTTTTGTAAAATTCCTAATTTTGGAAATATAAGCCCATTTTCAAATTTTTATGTTTGTTGTCCTAGAGACCTGGGACTTGGTACGACGGTAGAGGGGGCAAAGGCCATTCGTTTATGTCAAACAAACGTTTTTGTAAACTTTTAAATTTCGGAAATATAACCCATTTTGGAAATATGTTTTGGAAAATTTGAAAAATACACTATTTTTGGACTGAGAGGGGTATAGAAGTAGGTGTTGGAGTTAACATATGTCTTTTCAGGATTTTTAGTTTAATGATACAGCCTACTTTCCAAATATTTTTTGAAAAATTTGAAAAATATACTAATTTTTGACTATGCATGGGATAGAGGTAAGTGTAAGAGTTGAGAGTCATTGATAAAACTTAGAGTACTTTCGATATTTTTTGGAATTTTGTGTGTTGTTGTTGTTGTTGCTGCTTACAAACATGGCTGTAAGCATTTTACAGCCATAAAAAAAGGACTGACATACTTTCCAAGACCAACATACTTTCCCAACAAACAAGAGCAAATATAAAAGAGCTAATACAAAAGCCAACAAAAGCCAACAAAAAGCCAACAAAAGCCAACAAAAGCCAACAAAAGCCAATAAAAGCCAACATAAGCCAACAAAAAACTGACCAAAAAAGCCATGTAGCATGTTGGTAGTTGAGTGAGTTGTTATATTGACCGATAGGTAGCAGGCTGGTAGTTGAGTGAGTATTGATATCGACCGCTAGATAGTATGCTGTTCGTTCAGTGAGCGAGTATTGAAATGGAGCGCTAGGTAGCATGCTGGTCGGTCAAGTAGTTCTCATAGTCACCGCTAGATAGCGGCAACATACTTTGCGTGTCGCATTTGACTATTTGGTAAAGTTTTACCTCATAAAAACGTGCTCGTATATGCTTTGTACAAAAATTGAATATACAATTAACCACTAAGTGTTTAGAACTAACATGTATAGCCTTGTGTAGGGAATATTGGGGTCCTTAGCAAGAAAGAGTGCCTAACACACATGAGTGTACAGCCTTTTGATATGCAGTAAGTACCTGATAACCTTGAGTAGGCCATAAGAATATTTTCAGTTGACTACTACCTGTCACAGTGTTAACATTGTGAAAGACCGTTGAAGTAACCAGTCTTTAGCCTTGTCATAAGCGGTGAACAGCTGTTACCCTTAACCAGGGGTATATTAGAGGACCCTTATCAAGAATATCATCAGTTGACTACTACCATTATTCACAGTGACCACATCGTGAAAGACTGTCAAAACAACTATTGTACAGCCTTGTACTACTCAGTAAGTAGCTGTTGGTCTTGACTATTGTATATTAGAGAACCCTTAGCAAGTATATAATCAGTTGACTACTACTTGTTACAGTGTTCACATCGTGAAAGACCGTCTCACTGTCCAGTATACAGCCTTGTCATACGCTGTAAAGAGCTGTTGGTCTAGACTAGGGGTATATTAGAGGACCCTTCACAAGAATAGCACCAGTTGACTACTACCTCTCACGGTGTTCACATCGTGAAAGACCGTCTCACTGACCAACCTCTAGCCCTGTGATACGCAGTAAGCAGCTGTTTGCAGAAATCAACAATCATAATGGAAGAAGCCATTCCTAGCTATATGTGTAAAGAGTGTGGAAAGACTTTTCTTCGAGACTATCATAGGAAGCGACATGAAGTATCGTGTGGTGAATTTCATGAGTGCAAGACCTGTGGTAGTACATTCAACAATGCCTACAATGGACGTCGTCATGAAGAATGTTGTAATGTTGTGTCGGCAGCTAAAAGACAAAAGGCAGAGCCTACAAAACATTACCTACTGTCATTGGTCCCTGACAAAAATGGACTTATTGAATATGAGACATCTTTTGAAGGTCGACTTAAATCCTATTTCATTCGTTGCGATACGTGCAAGGATTTAAATTCATACCTTAAAGAGTCCAAACAGCAAATAATACAAGCTATGCAGAAAGAACTAGCAATGCACAAGTCGATAAAAGTTAATCTTGTGGCTGAATGTAGATTCATTCATACATCTACCAATGACATTACAGATCGTGCTTTTAAAACACGAAATCAGGCCCTATTTTTGGAAACGGACTTAAGTAGTTTCTTGGAAACACAATTTACAAAGTTAACTACGGAAATGGAGGAATCTGAGCTAAAAGGCAGTAATTGGGCTTTGTTAGCAGTGGAAGGAGTACGATTGAAAATAAATAAGTACAATCCCTTGCGTGGAAGCACATATATTCCATTACCAGCAGCTATACAAGCAAGAAAAGCCTGCATTAATCCTGAAAATTTGAATGATGAAAAGTGTTTTATGTATGCCATTTTAGCAAAACTGGTTAAAAAGAATGCTCATCGCATTAGTAAATACAAGGACCTGGACAACAAGTATGATTTTTCTGTAATATCGTTTCCTACATCGCTAGTTGACATTCCCAAATTTGAAAAAGCCAACGATATATCCATTAATGTATTTGGATTGGAACAAGACAACAAATTGTTCCCTCTAAAGGTTGTGGATCAAGAGATGCAAGACCATCGCGACCTCCTTCTGCTAAGTTCATCATCCGGCCAGAA